>PVIH01031793.1:0-10401 GCA_004025045.1 Sigmodon hispidus | reverse complement strand
ATTCCAAAATTAAAGAGAATATTCCATTATCTACCTTATCATTGTGAGTCTAAAGTTTCATATCTAATATACCTTTTAAACTAAAAAGAACTATACCTACAATTATTAAACCTTCAACCACATCAAAGACCACAGAAGGATATAATATTATGCAAATAAACAGGAAGTGCAAGCAACTTCCAAAGTCTAGAAAATGACAAAGAGGACATTTATCTGCCTGGACAGTCACCCAAAGTTCCTTTGTTTTTTGTTTTTTTTTTTAACACTTTTATTTATTTATTTATTTGCCTTGGTGTTTGCCTGGAACTGGAACTACAGACAGTTGTTAGCTGCCATGTGGGTGCTGGGAATTGAACCCGGGTCCTCTGGAAGAGCAGAGGGTGCTCTTAACCACTGAGCCATCTCTCCAGCCCCTCAAAGTTCCTTTGTAACGTTGGGGCATCTATCTTCAGCCTATAGGCCCAAAGTCTCTGGCAAACCTTTCAGTGATGCAGGAAATCTGACACAGTCCATCAGTTGCTTCTCCTTGTGTCCTGAAGAATGTTTGGCAATGTTTTCTGCAAAGCAGGAACCTGAAGGACCATCTCGGCTTTTTCTGCCCACATTCAGAGGTCACTTTCCTATGGAACCTACATGTCCAGTTTATACAGCATACTATCAAGCAGTCAATACCAGAACAGTTTCTTGTCCAGTGGCCAACTGTTGCCACAAAGTAAATTCCACATGAAGTTTCTTCAATGCCCATCCTTTCTCTGAAATACATTGGTGCTGCCAGGAACAGACCTGTCTCACTGTCCAGAAAATTCTAAGTTCTTAAAACATCTTAAATGCCATATTCTGCATATCTTTTAAGTGTTTGAAAACTACCTATCTAACTGAAATATATCTTTGCATACCTACAAAACCCTAACTAACATGACTATAAGTTTGCTTATCATAGATGACTATTAATCTGCATTTCTCTATTACACATTACAATTTTAAATGAGTTACATCAGCATCACACCTTAATCAAGAGTAGAAAAATGCATACAACATAACAAAATTGACCTTAAGTTTGTATCAATAAACCAAAATCCACTTATCTTTTCTAATCATTCCTATATCATATTCTCCTCCCCCAATTTTTTTTAAGAAATTGACTATGACCATTAACCATTTATAATGAAAACAAACATTAATAAGTAATATTTTTGGGAAATTGGATGAAGCTTTCTTTTTTTTTCTACTTCCTGCTGTCAAAGGACGATGATGTCATGGCGTTTTGAAGCTGGATCATCTCAACTGGCTTCTTGGAAGCTGAGAATGTTCATTCAGGTGGCCTTGGCAAGTGGAACCACATTTGCCTAGAACCAATCCACAGGTTTTGATCTTCTGTGGAGACAAAAGCAGAAACTCTTTTCCCAAGTAACATATTCTTATAAACAGATTTTAAAGTCAAGACATCTTTAAAATATAAGTATTGGTTTAACTTAGCAGCCTTAGCAATAAATTGTCTCTCTGCAATTAGCTCATTAAAAGTTAAAAAATTAAAACAAAACGTAATAACCATAATCCAGACTCTCTGCTTATCTGCCATCTTTTGTGGCTTTTTTATCTTTATTTCCTTATTTCTCTTTCTTTAAGGGTTTCTTTACCCTCTTTTTTTCTTTTTTTCCTCTCTCTCTCTGAAGCTTATGCGTATTTTACATACATTGTACCCTGTTTAGAGGTTTTGAGAGTATAAATCTGTCTTATTGAGAATTCTTAATCATTTTCTAACTCAAAGAGCTTTTAAAATGTCTGTATCACTTTAACTGCTGACTCCGCCCCTCTTGGCAGCTTTTCAATATGGCGGAGGAGCCTGCTGCTGGTCTGCTGTTGTCAGCAAAGAGCCAGCTCAGGAAATGCTGCTACAAAAAAAAACTTTTTAAACTGTTTCCTTTCTGTTCAGTATAAACAGAAACCTTAAATCAATCACACTTGTGCCAATCCTGTCGTGAAACGTATGATTTTAAGCTGTGTGCCACAGACGCGCCATTTTTAAATTCCTGCCTGAACACCATGCTGTCTCTGTACCATCAATCAATTCAAATACGCAATTCAAAAAACCGTTTTAAACTTTCTCAGGCTTTATGCGGGTGTTCGTGCCCAACGTTGGGAATGCCATCTGTTGTAGTAAGTTTTTCCCCTGCCTGTTTTAGGTCTAGGAAGTTTGCAACCTGGTGTGTCTGGCGGCTGTGGTTTGGAGCCTGGTCTGTGCGCCCGTGGCTTTTGTCCCCCAAAAGAAATGAATCACACGCTTATATACTTTAACACTGTTTGGCCCATGTCTTATGCCCATTGCTAGCTAGCTCTTTCTTCTTAAATTAACCCATTTCTATTAATCTTCCCACCACGTGGCTCAGTCTGTGGCTGGCTGGTACCGCTTACATGTCTGCTCCTCTTGGGGGTCCGATGCAGAGTCCTGAGTTTTGTTTTCTGCCATTATTACAATACCATAATATATTAATTTACTGTAATTAATATACTGCAACAGATAATAAAACATTTCATAATGATATTTTAAAAACTAATAAAGTTTCCTCATATTATATGATATCATTTTAAAGGTGGCAAGATCACATATAATATAAATAAACTAATATATTCTAATATAATCTGACATAATATGTAACTTACTATGATGTGATATAACATATATTTTAAATATATTTCAACTTCAAAAAGTGCTGGAAATTATATTGATGCAATATAGTATAATAGTTTATATATTATACCATATATAATAGTTGTTTACTACAATTGGCCTTACAATATGTATAATATATAAATTATTTTCTATTTTTAGTTAAAAGAATGCTGTAAAATATACATAATACGATGTATATATATCACATATATTATTTTTATTTACTATCAGAGTGGAGTATACATAATAACGTATATCAAATTGTTGGCTACTGAGTGTGACCCTGAACTATATTTGCCCTTTTGTTTCTCCTCCTAAGTTGTTTTTGCTAACAAGATGTTTTTGCATTATGGGTTCCTGGAACCCCACTGAGGCTTGCCTTGTGTTTTCTTGTTTGGAAAATGTTTGTCTGGACCATTGAGGAAAACAGAATGACCATTCCTTGAACCCGGGAGTGAGGAGGGTATATATAATGTGATGGGAAAATAAACGGAGAGAGAAAGAAATACTCCTCCAGAGGGACAAACATTGGTGTCATGAGTGCTGATTTATCAACCTCAGTGCCCCTTGCCACAGTCTCGGTCCCCGGTCATGCAGGACGCAGCATCAGATAATAGTGTATAATATAATACAATATATTATTTAGTTCAAACCAGGTAAACATATTATCTAATTCCATATTAAATCACATAACATACAAATTATTATATATACTATTTTTTATTTAAGAAGTGTAGGAGTATATATATATATAAATATATCACTACATATCATATTTTAAGTAAATAACTGGCTGGTCATAACTTCTAATGTGTCAGGAGCTTTCTCATCATGAATTGGTTCCCTCATGAGCGTCACATCATATATGTTATATATGTTCACCAAACACTGTGTGTGGTGAATATTTAACCCTTAAGCTCTCCATGTGCAACTTTTCATCCTCTTTTGCCTGCAGTGATTAAAAAATCACAATTAAAATCTTATATACAGAAAAAAATGTAAGCTTTTTCCTATGTTTTTTCCATTTTGCCTAATGCAGAGCAGGGCACAAAGATAGAAATTTATAAATAAAATAAAACTCAGAAACAAATTACAAATGGGAAATAGATGTGATCTTTATATGAAATTACATAATTTTGCATCATGAACAAATGCACCCATCACACTCTCAGCCATATTCTGAACAATCTGTCAGCACCTGTTTCTTGACAGACACTGCCCAGTCAAAAATTGACAGTGACTGTTCCTATGCAGATTCTAATCAAACAGGACTAGACAGCAACTGTTGCTAGGTAGATTCTGAACAGTCAGAAGATCTGACAGTGGTGGTTACTAGGCAGATTTTGACCATCAGAATATTTTACAGGGGCTGTTGCTAGGCAGATCTGATTGTGTCTTTTTCTAGTCAAATCTGACCAATCAGGATCTGAAAGTGGCAGTTACTAAGTAGATTTTGATGACTCAGGAGTTTTTACAGCAGCTGTTACTAGGCAGATAATGGCCATCAGGTGATCTGACAGGATTGTGATGTAGATTTGTGAAAATCAAGAGAACTCACAGGGGCTGTTCCCAGGCAGACTATGACCCATATAAGGATCTGAAAGCAGCTGTTGCTAGGCAGATTCTGACCAATCAGGATTTGACAGTGGTGGTTGCTGGGCAGATTCTGACCAATCAGAGGCTTCACAGCAGCTTTTGCTAAGCAAATTCTGACAAGTCAAGATCTGACAGCTGATATTGCTAAGAAGATTTTTCTGACCAATTAGCATCTGACAGCAAATGTTGCTAGGCATTCTTTGATAAATCAATATTTTACCACAGCTGGTGCTAGGCAGATTCTGACTAATCAGAGTCTTAAAATGGTTGTTCCTAAGCAGATTTTGACTATTCAGATCTGACAGCAGTTGTTTCAAGGCAGACTCTACCATCAGGAGATTTGACAGAAGCTGTTACTAAGCAAATTCTGACTCATGGGATTAGACAGTGACTGTTGCTAGGCAAAATTTACAATCAGTGGTCTGGCAGTAGCTGTTGCTAGGCACATTCTGAATAATCAGGAAATATAACATGGGCTGTTGCTAGGCAGATTCAGACCATCAGGAGATCTTAAAGCTACTTAGGAAAGGATACAGGCTTGATCTGACATAGAAGGTGTGGCCTGAGAACAGTCAAATGATGTCATGGACATGAGTGAGGACACAGGATGTGGTCTTACAAAGGAGACAGAGCCTGTATACAGTCAGGTGATGTCATTAACAAGGAGTGAGGACACAGGGCATGGTCTTACATTATGGGAGGCCTTGGAAAAGTCAAGTGATGTCTCAAATTAAAAGTAAAAATCTTGCCCTTTGTTCTCCCTACAGGAGGTGGTACCCTCACTTCATCCTTTGTGTTTATATAAACTGTAATAAACTGCCCTGTGTCCACAGCAGAGTGCTCCATCACCTGACCTTTTTATTTTTAAATGAACTGGAATAAACTGCACTGTATCTCATTTACAACAGAGGTTGCTCTACCAGACCATGTTAATTTTTAGATAAACTGAAATAAACCATGCTGTGTACACAGCAGGAAACACTATAACCTGAGCCTCTTTATTTTTATATAAACTGAAATAAACTGCCTCAAGTCCTATTTACGGCAGAGGATGCCAGCACCTGACCCAGTTTATGTCTATAAAAATTGGAATAAACTACCCTTTGTCCCATCAACCCCTTTGTCCCATCAACAGCACATGATGCTTTTTCCTCATCCTGTTTATTTCTATATAAACTGGAATAATCCACCCAATGTGACCTCCAGAAAAGAGCACACCATCACTTGAACTTGTTTATTTTTATACAAACTAGAATAAACTGCCCTGTGTCCACAACAGAGGGTGTCATCATCTGAACCTCTTTGTTTTTATATAAAGAGCAATAAACTGACCTGTATCTCCCCCAACAAACAGTGCCCTCACCTGACCTTATTTATCGCCATAGAAACTGAAATATTTTGCCCTGTGTGCACAGCAAAAAGTCCAGGCACCTGACCCTGTTCATTTCTATATGAACTGTAATGAAAAGCTCTTTGTCCACAGGTATGTGTGCTGACATCTTGACCTTGTTTATTTCTATCTAAACAAGAATAAATAGCCCTATGTCCACAGCAGAGAATGTTGTCACCTCAGTGTTTATTTCTGTATAAACTGGAATAAACTGCTCTGCATCCATAGTAGAGGGCATTGTCACCTGACTCCTTTTAAGTGCTATATAAACTGAAATGAGCCACCTTGTGTCCCCAGCAGATAGGCCATCACCTGACACTATTTATTTCTATATAAACTGGAATAAACTACCCTGTGTTCTTTACACAGCAGAACGAACCTATGTCTTCCCATAGCTAAGTTTGATATCACCTGCCCTATTTATTTTTTTTTTAAATCTGCAATAAACTACACTGTGTGCACAGCAGAGGGCACCATCACCTGAGCCTTTTATTCTTTTATAGACTGGAATAAATAGCCCTTTGTTACTCCTCACAGTAGAGGGCACCATAACTTCACCCTGTTCATTTCTATATAAACTGGATTAATTCACTGTTTTCAAATGGAGGGCACTGTCACCTAAAACTATTTATTTCTATATAATCTAGAATAAACCACCCTACCTCTAATCCAGAGCAAAAGGGCTGTCACCTGACTCTTTTATATGAACTGGAATAAATCACCATGTGTCCACAACAGATGGCTTAGTCATCTGTTCCTGTTTATTTCAATGTAAAATGAATGAACTGCCCTGTGTGTACAGTAGAGGGTGCTGTTACCTGAACCTGCTTATATCTATATAAACTGGAATAAATCATCCTATGTTCACAGAAGAGGGCATCATCACTGGACACTTTATTTCTATTTAAACTGAAATAAACCCCCGTGTCCCAACCACAGCAAAAGGCATCATCTCATGACTGTTTATTTCTCTATAAACTGGTAGAAACCATTCTGTGTCCTCAGCAGAGGGCACGATCACCTGACCCTGTATATTTCTATATGAACTGGAATAAACTGCCATGTGTCTACAGCAGAAGGGGTGTCACCAGATCCTGTTTATTTCTATATAAACTGACATAAACTGCCCTGTCTTAGCAACAGAGTGTGCCATTCCCTGATTGTGTTTATATCTCTATGTACTGAAATATACCACTGTCTGTTCCCCACAGTCAAGGGCATCATTTCCTGACCCTATTATATATATATATATATATATATATATATATATATATATATATATATATATATACACTGTAATAAACTTTCCTGTGTTTCCCCACAGCAGATGGCACTATAACCTGACCCATTTTTTTTTATGTAATTTATCTGGAATAAACTTCCTTGTGTCTACTGCAGGGGGTGCCTTAACTTGACCTAGTTTATTTCTATATAAACTGGAAGAAAACACCTTTTGTGTTCCCATAATAGAGGACACCATCTCTTGACATTGTTTTTATATAAAGTGGAATAAGCTATCCTGTTTTAGCACAGGACACAGTCATTTATCCACGTTTATTTCTATAGAAACTGGAATAACCCACCCAGTGTCCACAGATGAGGGTACCACCAATTGACTCTGTTTATTTCTTTATAAACTTGACTAAACCACCATGAGTTTCCTTTGCAGCAGAGATCACTGTCATGAGTCTCTTTATTTTTATATAAACTGGAATAAATTATCCTTTTTTAGCACAGGACACAGTCATTTGACCCTATTTATTTCTATAGAAACTGGAATAACCCACCCTGCATCCATAGATGAGGGTGATATCAACTGACTCTGTTTATTTATTTATTAACTTGACTAAACCACCATGAGTTTCCCTTGCAGCAGAGATCACTGTCACAAGTCTCTTTATTTTTATATGAACTGGAATAAACTATTTTTGTCCCCTCAACAGAAAAAGGCACCATCACCTGAACCTGTATTGTTTTTTTAATATTAACTGAATTAATCCACCCTATGTCCACAGCAGAGGGCACCATGACCTGACTCATTGTTTTATTCTTATAACTTGAATATCTCTGAAATGATTATTCATCAGTACTTTGAAAACATTGCTCTGTGTACTTTGCTCTGTGTAGTAGAGAAAGTTAACAATGATATTTCTTCTGTTACATATTTCTTTCATCTAGATTCATGCAACTGCACAATAAATGCTGAGTGAATATAGTTACCCTTGTTATTTAATGTCAGTTTTACTCACACCTAAATTTATGTAAGATAAACTAAATGTAAGAGAAACTTTATGTAAGAGAAATCTTTCCAAGAGATGGGCCTGTGGGATAGCCTGTGATACAATTACCTGCTTGATAATTGGCAGAGGAAGACCAAGCATCAGCCTGGCTGGTCAGAAATAGAAGGTCTTAGTGTTGATATTTTGTGTGTTTTCTAACAAATAAAACTTCTCCCAGAGTCTTAGGACCGAGACAGCTGCAGCGTCAGCCATCAAGGTTGAGCAGAGGTCACATATAATATGAGCACTCAGGGGGGCTCAGATCAATCTGGGTCTATAACTACAAGGCCACACAGAGCCAGGCAGTGGGGGCCCTGGCCTTTAATTTCAGCACTTAGGTTTATAGACCTTTGATCCCCACACAAGTCAGGTTTAGACAGAATGTGGTACAGCTGTGCAGACAAAAGAAATACAGAGTGGGAGAGGATAGAGAGATTCCAAAGACACCAAAGAAACTCCAGAGACAGCAGAGACACCAAAAAAATGCCAGAGACACCAGAGAGACTCCAGAGAGACTTCAGAGACAATAGAAAGATACCAGAGTCACCAGAGAGATTCCAGAGGTACTTTAGAGGCATCAGGGACAACAGAGAAATGTCAGAGACAGCAGAAAGACTTCAGATATGCCAGAGAGATTCAGAAGGACTCTAGAGATAGCAGAGACACCAGAGAAATGCAAGGGAAACCAGAGAGACTCCAGAGAGACTTCAGAGAGAATTCAACAACACCAGAAAGATACTAGAAATACCAGAGCCATCAGAGTTTTCAGAAATAACAGAGAGATGCCAGAGAGATTTTAGAGATACCACAGAGATGCCAGAGACAGAAAAAAATATCTAGAGAGACAAAAGAGATGTCAGAAACAGAAGGAACAATAGAGAAACTCTAGAGAGACTTCACAGACACCAGAGAGATGCCAGATACACCAGAGAGACTCCTGAGTGACAACACAGACTCCAGAGAGACTTCAGAGACACCAGAGTCAACAGAACTAACAGAGAGACTTCAGAGATTGCAGAGACACCAGAAAAATGTCAGACAACATAGAGACTCCAGTGAGATTAGAGAGAATTCAGTGAGACTTCAGAGACACTGGAGAGACTTCAGAGACATCAGCAGATGCAGTTGAAATGCTACTCTGAGAAACAGTACCAAGATAAGAAAGATGAGTTAGTTTAAAAGTAAAGAGTTAGCACATCATAGTCCCAAGCTCCAGGGTGATCAGCATAAAATTAATATAAATCTTTGTGTGGTTATTTGAGACAATTTTAATATCTGTACAATAAATTGCCAATCAATAAAAATTCAATATATTTTAGGGAGTTATATAAATACTCACTGAATAAGATTGAAACTAGGGAAATTTTTAGAGAGTCATAATTTCCCAAGCGCAACTCTCCAAGAGTGCAGGAACAAACAGAGAGCATAGAGAGTCTGCATCAGGGTCCTAACAGGATGCTACCCACACCCCATCTGCGGTTCTCAGAACCAGAGCTATGTGTCTGGGTCTCCCACAATAGCACCTGATCCCAGCATCAAGGAGTTCAGCTTGGGGCTTCCCTTTTATTCAGCTTCTGCTCCCCTTTGCTTCCCTGCTTTTTGTATGAGTTTTCAGAGATATTCAGTGTGAGGAGACAGGATTTTTCCCTATGGCCTGAGGATTCAGTGAGAATTTCTCTGGCTTTTCCTATGTTTCTATGATCTTTCAGCTTTAGGTCAGTATCTGTGTCTAGCTTTCTTTAAATAGATAATTAATTTAAATTTATGTTTTTATGTGCATTGGTGTAAAGGTGTCAGATCTTGTGAAATGGTAGTTACACACATTTGTGTTCTGCCATGTGAGTGTTTAGAAGTAAACCCAGATCCTCTGTTAGGTCTTTGTACCTAAACTCTGAGTCTTCTCTACAGCTTGAGTCTAGCTTTTTATAAAAGACAAGTTAGAATTTGTGCAACAAGGAAAAGATAAGATATTAAGAAAGGAAGGAATGCATGAGAAAGAAAACAAAAGAAACATATGTCACAAAGTATAATTATATCGAAAATAAATTATAAAGAAATAGTAAATGTTGGAAGATGTGAAGAAGAAGCATGCCAGACAGGCAGGTAAGAAGATAGTTAAAGGTACAAAGGAAACAAAAGTTAAAAAGTTACTTAGCCAACAATGCATAAAAGATGTCATCCACCATGACCAAGTAGGCTTCATCCCAGAAATGCAGGGCTGGTTCAACATAAGAAAAACTGTAAATGTTATCCATCATATTAACAGACTAAAGGAACAAAACCACATGATCATATCCTTAGATGCAGAAAAAGCCTTTGACAAAATCCAACACTCCTTTATGATTAAAGCCCTGGAGAGATCAGGAATAAAGGGAGAATACCTAAATATAATTAAGGCGATTTACAAGAAGCCAACAGCCAGTATCAAACTTAATGGAGAAAAACTCAAAGAAATCCCACTAAAG
>PVIH01031792.1:0-10398 GCA_004025045.1 Sigmodon hispidus | reverse complement strand
TGTTTAGAGACCACTAGTGAGTGAGTACATCCCCTGCTTATCTCTCTGAGTTTGTGATACTTCGCTCAGGAGGATATTCTCCAAATCCATCCATTTGCCTGTGAATTTTAGGATATCATTTTTTCTTACTGCTGAGTAGTATTCCATTGTGTAGATGTACCACAGTTTGTTAATCCATTCTTCAGTTGAGGGACATCTAAGTTGTTTCCAGGTTCTGGCTATTACAAATAATGCTGCTATGAACATAGTTGATACCTTTGGAGTGTGAATGTGCCTCTTTAGGGTATACACCCAGAAGTGGTATTGCTGGGTCCTTGGGGAGATTGATTCTCAATTTTCTGAGAAACCTCCATATTGTATTCCAAAGTGACTGAACAAGCTTACAATCCCACCAACAATGGAGGAGTGTTCCCCTTGCTCCGCATCCTCTCCAGCATAAGCTGTCATCTGTACCTTTTAGCCAATCTAACAGGTGTTAGGTGGTATCTCAAAGTTGTTTTGATTTGCATTTCTCTGATGGCTAAAGATGAAGAGCACTTTTTCAGGTGCCTTTCAGCCATTCGTAGTTCCTCTGCTGAGAATTCCCTTTTTAGATCTGAACCCCATTTTTTGATAGGGTTATTCATTTGGGATCTAAATTCTTGAGCTCTTTATATACCTTAGAGATCAGTCCTCTGTCACTTGTAGGGTTGGTGAAAATCTTTTCCCTTTCTGTAGGCTGGCGTTTTGTCCTATTGACAGTGTCCTTGGCTTTGCAGAAGCTTCCCAGCTTCAGGAGATCCCATTTATTGATTGTTGGTCTTAGTGCCTGTGCCACTGGTGTTATATTTAGGAAGTGGTGGCCTGTGCCAATTTGTAGAGATCTGACACCCTTAAGCAGTCATACATGCAGGCAAAACACCAACTCACATAAAATAAAAATAAATATTTTTTTAAAAAAATAAAAGAATGCTGGGATGCAGCCCAGTAGTAGAAGACTTTTATAGCTTGCAGAGGTCCTGGTGTAAGACCCCTCATCAGTCAGCTAGCCTGGAGTCTGCACTGCAACAATGGACAAGAGAGAGCCCTGCCTTAAACAAGGTGTAAGGTGAGGACCAACACTTGGTGCCCTCTGACTTCCACGTGTGTGCTCTCACACGCAAATACGTGTGCACATGTCACACACAACCACATGCATGTTCATACACAGAAAGTTAAATAAGTATTTAAGAATACATATAGGAATATTTATAAAAAAAATTGTTCATAGTAACCACAAAGTGGAAAAACTAAAATGTCCATCAACTGATGAATAAATAAAGAAAATATGGTCAATTTCCAGTTGGGAGTGTGTACAAGGCTTTTTTGTCTTTCATGGTGCTGACGCCATTGTGGGATAAAATAGTGGTTACTAATTGCGCAGCTCTGTAAATATTCCTCCCTGTGGCTTGATTTTAAATGCCATGCCCATGCACTGTTGGCTTAGTTGCCAGTGGGGTGCTTTGGGAGTGATTGGGTCCTAGCGACTCTGGCCTAATAAATAAATTGATCCCTGAATGGAGTTATAGTATGACAGAATTATAGGCAGAAAAAGTAGAAGGTGGCACCCAGTTGAAGGGAGGGAGTAGGTCACTGGGGCACCCTGGAGAGCTGTATCTTCTTCCCTACCTGCTGTGGAACTATGCTCTTATATGCTGTAAAAATTTGTCACTCATACTGATTTAATAAAATGCTGATTGGTGATACAGGATGTCTTTCTGTACACTGTGAATACCATTGGTTAGTAAAGGAACTGTTTTGGCTCATGGCAAGGCATCTTAGAAGCAGGTGGGAAATCTGAGCACAGATAAAGGGGAAGGAGGATGGAGTCAGGGAAAGACACTTAGAGCTGCTGCCCAAGGAAGCAAGATGTAAAGAAACACAGGTAAGCCACAAGTCAGGTGGCAATGCACAGATTAATAAAAATGGGTTGAGTTAAGTTGAAGGAGCGAGCAAGTAATGAGCCTGAGTCATAAGCCAAACAGCTTATAATTAATATAAGCCTTTGTGTGATTATTTAGGGCTAAGTGGCTGTGGAACTGCAGTTTTGGACCTTGGGCTGGATGGGCCAGAAGCTTCTGGCTACAGATTGGTCAGTAGATCCACAGGAAGTAGAGGCAGGGAGAATTCTGGGAAGAGGAAGGGCTGATCAGCAGATGCCAGCTGCACACAGACGAAGGAATATGAGAATGCTGCACTGAAGCTGTGGCTGAACATGGATAAGAATCCTGGGTTCATTTCAGTGGATGAGTTAGCAAGCAATAAGCCTGAGCTACAGGCCAAACAGCTTGTAATTAATATTAATCCTCTGATTAATTATTTCATAAGCAGCTGTGGGACCGGCCAGACAGGACAGAAGAACTACTGACTACACCTACCCTTCTCTTCCTGTGCTTTCTGGCTGCTGTGCTAGAAACTTCTACCACACATTCCTGCTGCCAAAAAGTGACATCATGTTTTCAATCATCCAGCCCTTGGGACAAGCCCAGGACAGAGCTGTAGTCCTATCCTTAGTGTTTAGAGGATGAACTCTGAGAGGCTAAATATTTCATTCAATGTAATAAAAATAAGAAGAGGAAGAGTTGACTCTAATACTGAAGGGTCTAACAGAAAAGCCCATTCTGTCACTATAGTATTTCCTTGTCTTCATGATGGCAATGTTGGCCCAGGAGACAGGTAAATAGAAAATAACTTTCTAAAAGTATTCAGGAAGACATAAGTTATTGTACCTAACATGCCATCTTTCAAAACAGAACAAAACCAATTTATTACTACCTATCTCTGTTTAGAAAAGGTCCCTTGCTGGCTCTTTCATTTATAAAACCCCAAATTTTCCACATTACTTCTTTTGGAAAAATATGTCATATTAAATCTTGTGATCCTATTTTCAGTGCTCAATAGAATCAGAAATTTTCACATTTTGAAATGGAAGCTGGATAAAACAGGATGAGGAACTTGGCTCTGCCCAGTTCCTTTTCACTCTGCCAACCCAAGCAGGCCCAGTGAAGCTTGTGCTGTTCACAGTGGGATTCAGTTCCCACTGCCTGCCAGCCGGGCCAGGGTCCACTTTGTCTTTGCTCAGAGGGGGGCACTTCAGAGCAGGCGCTCCAGCCACGCTGAGATCAGCCAGAAGCTTGCTCCCCTCACTATCAGGACTGAAAGGAAGGCTATTTGTTTATCCCGCTGCTTGGCAGCAAGTATGAGCTTCCGCGCGGTGATGGACCTTGAGCCTGGGAAATTAACCTTGCCCGCAAGGTTAAGGCCAGTGGTCAATGCCTTAACAATGACTGCCGGTTTCCATTCTTGCCAACCGGTGAAATCACAGTGAGATTAGGGAAAAATAAAGAGCATAATGGTTTTCCTTCCACTCTTAAAAGTCAGGGCTCCTACAACAGCCCACAAAGGCCCCCACTCCCACCCCAGTAGCTAGCCTCCGGCAGTACACCTAACTATATGTCCTTGTACTCTCCTCAACTATGAAGGGGGGCGGGAGGGAATGAAGTGTAGAGAAAAGCACATTTAAAGAAAAATTTCCCCCAAATTTTACCGACTACACTTTACTTATAGAATAAAAGCCCACTCTTTTCACCATTAGGAGAGGTTTTTACAATTGACATGCAACTTGACCTCCCAACAATGTACCAATGTTTTCTGCTCTAGATTCTATCTTCTATGTAAACCATCTATTCTCTATCTTTGTTTGTTTTTTTGTTTTTCAAGATACATTTATTTTTTTCTGTGTAGCCTTGGCTGTCCTAGAACTCACTCTATAGACCAGGCTGGCCTCAAACTCACAGAGATCTACCTGCCTCTGCTTCCTGAGTGCTGGGATTAAAAGTGAGTACCACACTGCCTGGCTATCTGTTTGCTATCTTAATTAATTGATTTGTTCAATATAAAATTCCTAAGCACTTGTGATGGTTTAAGCATTATTCTAGGTGCTGAGAATTATAGCTCTGAACAACACTGATGATATAATCCTAAAGAGTATATTCGAAAGGGAAGAGACAAACAGTAAGTAAAAAAGTATTTTTTGATTCTTTGTAGAATTTTCTTTATTTCCACTTAATTCTTTCCTTCTTTGATTTTCCTTAAAAGTTTGGTAGACCAGCATGGTATTGCAGTATTTTAGTGACAGCCAACAGCTCTCTACTTGGACCCAGGACCTGTTCAACTGTCTTCTTTGAAATAGTAACAATAAATCACATCTGAGAGGCTCAGAACCTGGCAGTTTCTTGACCCCTGAGACTTTGTATCTCAGAAGTCAGAGTAACCCTGCAGTGGCTGTCTCAGGGATGTGTGCACCCTGGCTGGCTGCTGAAAAGGGAAAAGCAACTACAGACGTTATAAAGCAACTGAGCTACTTGTGCATGGATTGAATATTTATTATTAAAATTACTTTTTTAAAAATTTCAGATGTATTACTGTAGTCTCTGTACACGCCTGCTGTTCTTGAAAAGATAACACAAACAAAGCGCGGCGAATTGCCCCTCGGAATGGTTAACAGTATTAGGACAATAGGAGCAGGGTCCATGTGTAGAATGGAGAAGAATCATTGACTTTAAGTTTTCTTGTTAATCTGTCATATACTGGTTAAAATTTTTTAAATATCTATTTTATTTTTGAGAATAAATATAATATAATAACATAGTTTACCTCTTCCATTCCTTTCTCCAGACCCTCTCATACAACACCCCACTGGTTTTCTTTTTCATGGCTTCTTCTTTTGTTAATTGCTGTTGCACACACGCATGCATATGCACACACACACACACACACACACACACACACACACTAATAAATAAATGGATTGAACTTTTGGTTTAGCAATTTCTTTACCTTCTTCCTTTGTATAATTGAAAACATGCACAATCTTTGGTGGTAGTTGTCTTTCTCTATGTAGAATGTAATTTATATAAAATATATATATACATATATATATATATATATAATCTTTATTTTGTTCTCTGAGTTTTCCAGAATCTAGATTGGATCCTGGGTGGCATACAATAGGCATTGGGTAGGTATTTGCTACATGTGAAATGAGTAGAATCCCAGAGGAACAGACTCAAAGGAAGGGCCTTTCCTTTCTGCCTTATACTTCTCATTGCTGGATGGTTTTCTAGTTAGGCTTTGTGTTTCATTTAAAATGACATATAATCATTATGGAATCTGTACCTGGTGTTGAAAATGTGTTCTGATCTCAAAACAGCATGTTCAGTGCTACGAGTTATTAGAAACCTAGTTTTATTTCTCAGGAAAATAAAAAATGTGCTCAATCTCAGTGGCAGCCATGAGAAACCTTGCTAGAGCCTGGAATGGTTGTGTGATTACCACAACCCCGGTTCAGGGGAAGCTGAGGAAGGAGGAGTAGTAACATGGGGGGGTGGGCAAAGGAGTTTAAGTAAAAAAAAAAAACCCACAAAAACTTCGTGAGAAGGAAAACATACCTAGTTATGGTAATGTAGAATCTACATTTCACAATGTAAAGGAGAAATCTATTAAACTCTATTTTTTATCCTATATGAAGTTCACTGACTTAGGCTTTCTTCCTTTAATATTAGATTCTTCTTGTCAAAGTTCAAATGAAAATTTCCAGAATATTCTAAAGCTACCTGTTATTCTTTACAGGTCTTGTAACAGATAGTATAAGTTCTCTGAAGGACCCAGACTTCACATTCTTAGATTGCTTGTCATCTTTCAAGACACTCAAAATGTCTAAGCAAATCCAGAATTTCAGGATCTAAACTCTGTTCCCTAAACATCTCTGTCTTGGTCTACTTCTGTTACTATAACACCTTATCCAATGCAAGCTGCTTTCTGGAGGAGACAGGTTGATTTAAGATCTTTGTTTTGAAAATGAAGGTTCAGGATGAGGATCTGGCAATGGCCCTCTCTCTAGGCAAGCCCGAGGGTAGGGCAGGGAAGGGCAGGGCAGGGCCAGGTGTCACACACAGTGAGCAGCAGGTAATGCACTTGCTTACAGGTGGCTTTTTTTTCTTGTCTTATGAAGCCACCTGGACTCAACTGTTCTGGAACAGAATAGTTGTTTAACAATGTAAAGGATATGTTGCATTTGTTTAACTATGTAAAGATATATTTCCATTTTACCTTGCCTGATTGGTCTAATTAAAAGCTGATAGCCAGTCAAAAGCCAGGCAGAGGAGGGATAGGTGGGCTGGTGGGCAGAGAGAAGTCAGCCAACCTGAGAGACAGACAGACAGACAGACAGACAGACAGACAGACACAGAAGAAGCAGGAAAGTAGGATGGACAGTACATAGATGAGGTGAATGAGCCTTGGGGCAGCAGATAGATTAATAAAAATGGATTGACAAGCTCCTTGGAAGGTTAATGCTACAACATGGATGGCACTGGTTTTCTCTGTTCCTTTTGTGGAGTAAGCAGTGGCTTGCACCCTGCACCCTCATTTGCTCCTGTTCTGTTATGCTTTATATTGAGACTGATGTACTTGGCATTGTGTGTGCTTGGCACTATAAATAGAACAAAACTTCTGTATTCAAAGGAGTTAACTGTTGGCCTCTCTGCCAAAAGCACTTTTGTTCCCTTTCTTTAGCCTCCCAAGGAGACAATTGGTCACAGTCGCAGCAGATGCTGGCACCAGAGAGTGGGCAGCAAGCCGTGGGCAGCCTGCTTGCTTAATTTTCAGTAAGATTTCTGTGCTTTTTATGATATTAATTAGTGCTTTGGCAAAGTGGTCCAGGACTTTTAATCTAGCAGGGGGTTTACTGCTTCCTCAATTTGCAGCTTGTGACTACTCTTTTGTTTCTGTTTAATTTTTTCACTCACTAAGCACTTGAACCTGGCATTAGCTGGAGCCCTGCACAACGCTGTATTTGGAGAGTGATGTATGAAGACAGATGGTGGTGTGGAGATGAGGGCAAAATGTACTTTGTGTTTTCTGCTGGCCTGTGGCTGCTGTGACTCTCCTTTCATAGCACAGACAAACATCTTGCTCTAGGAATATGCCCTGAGAGGCCAGAGCTGTCGATTTAATCTGCCATTGATGAAGGTTCACCCTGCTCAGAGAGAGTGTGGCAACATGCCGCATATGTATGAGGTGGTGATGATGAGATTGTAGGGCAAATGCTGAGAAAGTTCTGACCCGTGCAGCCAACAAGATGGTCTCCTCTCTCTGAATTAACTTCGAGACTTCTCAACTCTACCAAGGACAAAGATGACCCCTTTGATATTATCTGATTAGTAATATCTCGGTTCATAAAATCCAGCCTATTCTAACCTAATGCTTCCTTCTCAAATTCATAATCCCCTTTTCTCTCTGTGTGTCTCTGTCTCCATCTCTCTCTGCAGGTGTCTCTGTGCCTTTGTCTCTTTCTCTGTCTCTCTCCCTCTGTGTGTGTCTCTTTTTCTCTCTCTATCTCCTTACTCTGCTAGAGGTGGAACATGGGACTCCCCAAATGCTAGCCATCCACTCTACCACTGAGCTATATCTCAGCACCCATATAAATCTCACCACTTTTTATTCCCAAGGACAGCAAGACCATGACCTTGAAAAAAAACCATGTGGGCAGCTCTTTTGTCTCTCGGCATACAAAAGTAAAGACATCATCCAGTACTTTAAAATAACCATTTCTTACCATTAAAAAATAATCATAAGCACAGGCCCTGTAAGGGTGCTGAGGAAAAAATTAGAATTAAGGAGAAATTGAGAAGAATGAATAAAGAAATGCTTGAGGGTTAGCTTTGTGGTGCAGTGAAGCCACCCACTGGAAAGCAGGTTGCTATCATTTTCTTTAGCAAAGGGGCTAGCGAGATAGCTTAGTGGGAGAGGGCATGCTCTGCTTTGGCAGAGGACTCAAGTTTGGTTCTCAGCACTTAGGTCATGTGTTCACAATTGCCGGTAACTCCAGCTCCAGGAGATCCAACAATCTCTTCCCAGCTTCAAGGGCACCTGCACTCATATGTACATACCACCCTCTGCCCACACATAGACACACATAGTTAAAAATAACAAGTAAGCTCTTTAAAGTGTTTTGATATGGCTGGAGAGATAGCGTGGTGGCTAAAGCACTGTCTGCTTCTCCAGTGACCCAGGTTCAAGTCTCAGCACTTGCATGTCAGCTTACTGTCTGAAACTCTAGCCCCAGGGGATCTGATGACCTCTTCTGGCCTCTGTGGGTACCAGACATGCACATGGTGCATAGTCACATATGCAGATTAAACACATATGCATATGAAATAAGTAAAAATTTAAATGTTATAATAAATTTTTAATAAGGAGGTAAAGTTCATGTGAAAAAATTATTGCCAAATGAGTTGTTTCAAAATAAGTATAGATCTAAATTTTTAAAAACATCCTTGCTTCTTTTGGTTCCATTTGAGGTGGCTAAGACAAAACTCAATGGGCAATCATATGCCCTCTCCCTTCACGAAGCTAGGTTAGCTGGTTAGAACCACTGGGATGTAAGTATGGGACTGGAATCCTCTCATCCCAGCCCGGGAGGACTGAAAGGTTGAGGCTAGCCTGGTCTACATAAAAAAGATCTTGTCTTCAAGCAAAACAAAACCAAAAAATTCAAAATAGACAAAAGAACAAAAAAGTCAAACCAATCAACTAAGATCCCAAATGAGAAAGAACATAACGCTCACTGATAAAAGTGTGTACAGCTCAAGCTTGATGTCCTGAGCTGGATGCCAGAAGCTCACAGTAAAAGGAGACAGTTAATCCCTCCAATCCCTCCCATGTCTGTCCTTCCTCAAATTCATGGCCTCTCTTTCTTTAATTGTTATTATTACACCACACACACATACACACACACCCTGCTGAGTTCATTCAGTGTTGTTTACATGTAACTGATTTCAGGACTGGCCTCTTGGTATTGGATAACTGTTTATGCAGCTAAGTTGCATCCTGTGCAAGCATGTATTTTCTCTATTCTGTTCAATTTTTATCCCAGGACATAACTTCTAAGGAGCTGCCATTTTTGAGGAAATGTAAGAGAGCTGTGTATGTGTACATTGTAGTCTGTCAATTTAACAGGAACTTCTCACAGTATTTTAGGGGAGCAACTTAAAGGACTTAGGATTGGTTGTCATCTTTATAAGGATCTATACACACCACGGGAAACTCCTCCTCATCACAAGCAGACAACATGGGGAGATCTCCATTAGACGACCAAACACACCTCAGAGAACTGTTACAGCGCACAAAACACTTCCTGCAAATATCCTGGGTTCTCTTAAACAATTCCAGTGACACTTTATAGGATTTAGATCATTTGAAAGCATTTGTAAGAATCTCCAAAGCAAGGTAAAGGCTTGTGTACTTGTGATAAAGAGAGGGAAATAAGTTAAATGCTACAATTATTCATTTATAAATATGAACACAGAAACAGTCAAAAACTTCGTTGACAATGTTTAGGTGGCAGATACTTTCGTTCCCGGGGTGGGGGAGGGTGCTGCGTGCGAGGAGGTCTATGAGTCAGCTCGCTGCCACAAAGAGAAAGGTGTTGTATTCACTGAAGATCTGCTGGAAGCATAGATGATCATATTTCATCAAAAGCTATTTTATTTGGATTTCTTGAAGCAGCCACCATGTGGTTGCTGGAAATTGAATTCAGGACCTCCGGAAGGACAGTCCGGTGATTTTCCACTTAAACAATTTACTTTGGTATAGTATCTATACATGCTCTGATTTAGAAGTGAGGCAGAACCGAAGACTACCAGAGGATTGGTGCCCCTTGACCCCGGTCATCTTTCTGCTTGTCAGCTGACAGAGGAAGGGAGAGAAGGGTGGAGAGCACAACTCCTCTGAATCATCGTTTTTTAGCTATCATTGATTTCTGCATTAGTTCAGTGTCTTTGTTAAGGTTTCTATTGCTGGGATGAATACCATGACTATAAAGCAAGTTGGGAAAGAAGGGGTTTATTTGGTTTCATAGTTCATCAAAAGGAGTCAGGACAGAAACTCAAAAAGGGTAGGAACTGGGAGGCAGGAGCTGGTGCAGAGGCCGTGGTCAGGAGCAGCTTACTGGCTTGTTGCCCATGGCCTACTCACTGGGATTTCTTATAGAGCTCACTTCCCACGGGTCTTGCTGAATTTCCCTAAAAACTACATGTTGTCACAAGTAATTCTTACCAACCTTTTTCCAGCCCCTTCTAAGGTCTGCACAGCTGTCAGAGGGTCCTTATAAACTTTCTCAATTGTCTTCACATCTTATAGGCATTTCCCTTAATAAATTTCTTACTTTTATATCTGTCGTTTAAAGTATCCAAATGTGCTGGCTAGTCTTATGTCAACTTGACAGAAGCTGGAGTTATCAGAAGGGAGGGTTAGGGTTAGGGTTAGGGTTAGGGTTAGGGTTAGGGTCAGGGTCAGGGTCAGGGTCAGGGTCAGGGT
>PVIH01031791.1:0-10402 GCA_004025045.1 Sigmodon hispidus | reverse complement strand
CTGCCAGCATCTCTGAGTGCCAGCTACATGCCACTTTCATCATTGATCTTGTCAACCTCATGGAATTTAGAATCACCTAGGAGATATACCCCTGTGGATGTTTTTGAGGACATCTCTAGCAGATTAGTGTTCTCTCTCTCTCTTTCTCTCTGTCTGTCTGTCTCTCTCTCTCTCTCTCTCTCTCTCTCTCTCTCTCTCTGTGTGTGTGTGTGTGTGTGTAAACTGCTTAATATGGGTGCTGGGGACTGAACTTAAAGGAGTTTGAGGAACAATGTCACCTGGTGTTGAGTAACAAACTTCTTGGGGACATGTGACACACATAAACACACACATCTACTTAAACACACACGCATCTATTTAAACACACACACACACCTACTTAGCCCAGAAAAGGAGTCCATGGAGTCCATGAGAGAACAAAGTAAGGATTGTCCTAATATCCAACTTGGTGAAGCAATGAGTTTTACTGCGATCACTTACAGGAATATGGATGAAGAGTTACAGGAGCAGAGATGACGCAAAGACAGCTGCATCACCAATGTCCACCCGCATGGCTGTCAGGTCACGAATGATGGAAATGTGGAGCATAATGCACAGGCTGCAGGCAGCTCAGCAGGTTAGACAGTGTCATTCCCAGGCAGCTCAGCTGGCCTTCACTTCTTCTAGACCTTCAGTCTCTGCTTCTTCTGGGGGGGTGGGAGTAGGGGTGGCCTTGTTTGAGAGAGACTCTTAACACTCTTTACTGTTTATATACTTTTTTTTTTTTTAAAAAAAAAACTCTATTTATTTATTTTATTTATTTGCCTTGGTGTTTGCTACAGACAGTTGTTAGCTGCCATGTGGGTGCTGGGAATCGAACCCGGGTCCTCTGGAAGAGCAGAGGGCGCTCTTAACCGCTGAGCCATCTCTCCAGCCCCTACTGTTTATATACTTTTAAAGAGAGAGGGGCCTAGTGAATCTGCTCAGTTTTAGTGACTTGTGGAATCTATTTTGAGTTTTTATTTTCTGTCCTTTGGGGTGCAGTCTTTGGAGGAAACTGCCACAGTACACCTGGGTGCGTTCTCCTGAGCGCTGTGAAGAGCTCCCTCCCCTTAGTTCTGCTTCCATCCTTCCAGACATCAGCCTCCAGGTTCCTCATTCCTACCATGTGGACTCAATAGCAGAGGCTCTGCAGGACTCTTTGGGCCTTCAGCACCAAACTGGGCCTGCTGTGACTTTCAGCTTTGTGGACTGAGCAGCTCCTGGGGTCTCCTGCACATTCATCATATGGATGGCCATCTTTGGACTACCCAGGCCCTATCATGTGATCCATTCTAGTAAATCCCCTTTATAATACATATGCATTCCATTGATTCTGTTCCTCTAGAGAACATGCCTCAACACCCAGCACTACTTTTTAGTGACTATTACATTGTATATATTTTTTCAATATTTTTATTTAAATCAATTGATTATACAAAATAGTGAGTTTCATTATAATACTTTCTTTTGTAAAGATCTATTTATTTTTGTTTATGTGTATATGTATGTACCTACCTACATGAGTTTATGTGTACCATGTGCATGTAGGAACCTGCAGAAGAATGGAATTATAGGTGGTTGTAAACTGCTTAATGTGAGTGCTGGGGACTGAACTCGGGTCCCCTGTAAGAGCAATAAGTGTTCTTTTTTTTTTTTTAAAAAAAAAAAAAAAACTTTTTATTTATTTATTTGCCTTGGTGTTTGCCTGGAACTGAAACTACAGACAGTTGTGAGCTGCTATGTGGGTGCTGGGAATTGAACCACGGTCCTCTGGAAGAGCAGTCGGTGCTCTTAACCACTGAGCCAGCTCTCCAGTCCCGTAGAAAGTGTTTTTAACAGTGGTTAAGATGGTTAACAGCCATTTTCCTAGCCCTCATGTTTTCATACATTATATATCATCATCATATTCATTTTCATTATTCTGCTTCCCCTCTCCCTCTGCACTGGCTCCTCCCCTCTCCCTCTGCACTGGCTCCTCCCCTCTCCTTCTGCACTGGCTCCTCCCCTCTCCCTCTGCACTGGCTCCTGTCTTCTCCCCAAACAACCTTCCATCTGCTTTTATTTAGTTTTGTGTGTGTCCTACTTTTGTTCTTGTTGCTGTGATAAAATGTCATGACAAAAGTCAACTTAGAAAGGTTGGGTGTGGTGGCTTTGTGTGTGTGTGTATGTGTGAGACAGAGAGAGAGAAGGAGAGAGAAAGAGAGAGGGGGAGGGAGGGAGAGAGAGAAGGAGAGAGAAAGAGACAGAGAGAAGAAGAAGAAGGAGAAGGAGAAGGAGAAGGAGAAGGAGAAGACTGAACCTCAGAATATAGCTAAACAGAATTGAACTTGCTATGTAGACCAGGTTAGCCTTGAACTAATAGGGTTTACTTAGCTCACAATTCTAGGAAACAACCCATTACTGAAGGAGAGTCAGAGGCAGGAACATGAGGCAATCTTTCATTTCATATCTAGAGTCAATAGCAGCAATAAATGAATGATTGAATACATGCTCAATTTCTTGCTTGTGTTCAGCTCCATTTCTCTACTCTTAACTAGTTTGGACTCTGCCTTAGGGAATGGTGCTTTCTGTAGTGAGTGATGTCTTCCTACATTGATTAACTTACATTTTTGGTTGTGAGACTAGCTTTTATTAGTTGAGCCATCTCTCCAGCCCTCAATTAACTTCATATAATCTCCAACAGATATAGCTATTGACCAGCTCAATGTAGACAGTTGCTCTATTATATTAGTCAGGGTTCTTTAGAGGAACATTTCATTTTATATGTATGGAATGAATACACACACACACACACACACACACACACACACACACACACACACACGAGATTTATTAGAATGCCTCGAAGGCTGTGGTCCAGCTAGTCCAACAATGGCTGTCTACCAATGGAAGGTCCAGGAAGCCAGTAGTTATTGTGTCCATGAGGCTGAATATCTCAGTTGGTCTTCAGCATACACCAGAATCCAGAAGAATGAGGCTCTAATGCCAGTGAAGAAATGGACTTGCCAGCAAGAACAAGAGCAAACAGGCAAAGAGCAAAATCTTCCTTCCTATATAACCTTTATATAGGCTGCCAGCAGAAGGTGTAGCCCAGATAAAAGATATACCTTCCCCACTTAAAAGACCAAGATTAAGAGGCTATAGAGATAACTTAGCAGTCAAGAGCATTGAATGCTCTTCCAGGAGACCAGGTTCAATTCCCAGCACCTACATTGCAGTTCACAAAGGACAGTATCTGGTGTTCTCGCCTCCCTGGGCAATGAATACATGTGGCATACACATGAAGTCAAAACTCTCATACACATAAAATAAGACTAAATTAATAGAAAAGATCCAGATTAGAAGTGGCTCTCCCCACTTCAATTGATTTAATTAAGAAAAGAAAACCCCGGAAGATGTGCCCAGACATTTGTGTTTTGCTTAATTCCAAATGTAGTTAAACTGGCAAGTAAGATTAGCTATCGCAGTTCCTTATTGAGGCTCCCTTTCCAGGTCCTTCTTGGTATGCTCCCTGTGTTATGAACGAACATAGGATAGTATTACATATGGTAGACAGGTTCTCTATCACTGAGCAGCCCCAAACTATGTCTCTTTTTTAAACTCTAGAATCCTCACATGGGAAAAAACATTGAACATTGTCTTTCTTGAATCTGGCTTATTAGTTTATTTTGCTTAATATGATCATTTCTATCTGTTCATTTTTCTGCAAACAGTATAATTTATTTTTTTTATTTAAGATTGAGTAAATCTCCATTGTATACACTTGCCACATTCTCATCATCTTTTCATTGTTTATAAACTCCAAGACTAAATCCATAAATAAGATTGCTATTTTTAACATTTATTTACTATGCATACAGTATACGGAAGAGTGTACCAGATCTCATTATAGATGGTTGTGAGCCACCATGTGGTTGCTGGGAATCGTACTCAGGACCTCTGGAAGAGCAGTCAGTGCTCTTAACCTCTGAGCCATCTCTTCAGCCCCAAGATTGCTATTTTTTTTTGCATTTTCCTGATGGTTAATTGATCTTGAACATTTTTTCTATATATGTATTGCTTCTTCACCCTCCATCACTGTTTTTTTGAAACAAGGTTTTGTGTGCCATAGGATGGCCTCAAACTTACTATATAGCAAGAAGAGAACAGTGACTAAGACAGAAGTTGATACCAGAGACTGGGGTATTGTGGTAGAATGTTCTCTGTATGCAGTTTTGTAAATAAAGAGCTGTTTTGGTCTATGTGGGGCACTGTAGAAGTGGGTGGAGGATCAGAGGAGAGACAGGTAGAAGGAGGGCAGAGTCAGTCAGACTCTATCTAGCCCCCAAAGAAAAACCATGTAGTGAACCCAGGTAAGCCACGGGCTGGGCCACATGGCAGGTAGATTACTAGAAATGGGTTAAATTAAGATGAAAGAGCTAGCTAGTAATGTGCCTGAGACATAAGCGAAACAGCATGAAATTAAGCATCTGAGTCATTTCTTTGGGGGATAAAGGCCACCATGGGCAAAGTCAGACTTCTGGTTTGGGGCCAGAAATCTTTTACAACAGATTTTAAAGTCAAGATATCTCTAAAATATATGTTCGTTTAATTTAGTATTTTTGTAATTAACTGTTTTTGTAGTTAATTAAATGTTAAAAAAGAAAATATATTAACTATAATTTAGACTTCGTTTATTTGTTCTTTTATGTGGCTTTTATATTCTTATTTTTTATGTCGAACACCCGCATAAAACCTAAAAAAATCTTAAAAAACATTCTACAACACAAAAACAGAGCCCAAAGCAGCTTTTTTTAAAAAAGATTTTATTTAGTTTATTATGTATACAGTATATAGAAGAGGATATTGGATGTCATTATAGATGGTTGTGAGCCACCATGTGGTTGTTGGGATTTGAACTCAGGACCTCTGGAAGAATAGTCAGTGAATGCTCTTAACCTCTAAGCCATCTATCCAGCCCCCCAAAAGCAGCTTTCAGAAATGAATATCTAAATTGATTTATAGTACAAACATGGCACAATATTCAGGTTTAAATTAAAAAATGGCACGTCCGCACAGACAGACAGCTTAAACCCATATGTCTCACAGAAGACTCAACATAAGTGTGATTGATTTAAGATTTCTACTTATATTAAACAAAAAAGACAGTCAAAACAATTTTTCAATAACAATATTTCTTAGGTCCACACTTTGCTGGCAGTGAGCAGAAACGTAGCGGGCACCTCTGCCATATTAAAAAGCTGGCAAAAGGGGCAAAGTCAGCAATAACAATACTAACATTTTAAAAGCTCTTTAAAAAAAATCTAAAAATAATTAAAAATTCTCAATAAGATTTAAACTCACAAAACCTCTAAGCAAAATATAATATATATAAAATATACACTAATATATATAAAATATACAGACTTCAAAAAATAAATAACCCCTGGCCTTTTCCATGCAAATTTGGAGGATTTGAGTTTGAGACCAGGTCCCTTTACCTATCCCTGCCTGTCCTAGAACTTGCCATGAAGATCATGCTGGCCACTAGCTCAGAGATCCTCCTGCCTCTGCCTCCCAAGTCATGGGATTTACCATGTAAAATTTAAAATCAGAGTGTTTATATCTACAGAGATCGTTATAGAAATGTCATTAAATTTATGGATTATTTTTTCTTTGATTTTACATCAGCATTTCTAATTTTTAGCACTCAGACCCTGATCAGATTTAATTAACTCATTCATTAATTCCCTATGTAGATGAGAATGGTTTTGAGCTCTGGATCCTTCTGCCTCCACCTCCCAAGTGCTGGGACTATAGGAATGTGTAGTACCCACAGTCTGTGTAGTACTAGAAACTAGGACTTCTTGAATACTATGAGACAGCTCTACCAACTGAGCTACATCCACAAGCTCCTGTGATCAGTTTTTTAAAAAAGAGATTTATTTATAGATTGTGTATATGATGTTTTGTCTGTATGTATGCTTACATGCCAGAAGAGGGCGCCAGATCTCACTACAGATGGTCATGAGCCACCATGTGTTTGCTGAGAATTGAACTCAGGGCCTCTGGAAGAGCAGTCAGTGATCTTAACTTCTGAGTCATCTCTCCAGCCCTCTCTGAGAGGGCTTTATAAATAAATGAATAAATGAATAGATGTAGTAGTGATGAATGGTGTTGTATTTTTAATTTTTGTGCCTATGTTATTTGCTAGTATATACGAATATGATTGCTTTGGGGTGTTGGTTTTGTGAGTGTTTTTGTAGGTTACTTGGGGTTTTCTAAATAGATCATCATACTGTAAACTTTTGAGAGCATTCTCTTCCAGATTGGCAAGCCTTTTATTGATTCCCTTGCTTTACTACAGGGGCTGTGAATTAACAGTGAATGCTTCTTTGCATAATAATGGTGAATGACGGGCTGGGAGAGCTGGCCCAGTTACTAAGCACTGGTACTGCTCTAACAGAGAATTAGAGATTGGTTCCCATCACCCAACTCAAGTGGCTCACACCCACCTGTAATTCCAACTTCTGGGGATCATAAGCCTTCTCCTAGCCTCTGCAGATACTTACACACATACATATAAATAAGTAATAAATTTCAAAAAGGAATGGTGAGGGGTTCATTCCTGTAAACCTATACTTGGGCTACTGAGGCAGAAGGATTTCTATAAATTCCAGGTTAGCCTGAGCTACAACGCAAGACCCTATCTCAAACAAGCACAAACAAACAATAAAAATCTGAACGTGCTGGTGCATACCCTAACCCTAACCCTAATTCCAGCACTTGGGGTGTTGAGACAGGATTTCTGTAAGCTGGAGGCCAGCCTGGTCCTCACAGTAAGTTCCAGGCCAGCCACTGCTACAAAGCAAAACTCTGCCTCAAACTGACAGACAAATAAACAAACAAGCAGGACAAGAACATACTTCCTTGTCTTTTTTTCAGCCTTGAGGGAAAGAAAGCATTTCCTTTGTCTCCATTAAGGACAGTGCTTGCTCTTTGGGTTTGTTTGACATAATCAGAATGGAATCCAGGGCTATGCCAATGCTAGGTAAGCGCTCTATTCCCGAGGCCACATGTCCAGCCCCATTACTTTCCCTCCCTTCCTTGCTATCTTTTTTCTCTTCTCTTTTCTTCTTCCTTCCTTTCTTTTAAAAATGTACTTATTTATTTTTATTTTATGCATGTGCTTGCCTGCACATATGTATGTACACTATTTATGTGCTTGGTGCCTTGGAAGCCAGAAAAAGGTGCCAGATTCCCTGGAACTGAAGTTACAAATGGCTAGGAGCCAACATGTGAGTGCTGGGAACCAAACCTGAGTTCCCTGCAAGAACATTAAGTGCTATTAACCACTGAGCCGTCTCTCCAGCCCCCTTTTTAACTTTCCTCTTTGCTTTTGAGACAAGGTCTCACTATGTAGCCCTAACTGATTTAAAAGTCTTTATGTAGACCAGACTGGTCATGAACTCAGAGATCCACCTACTTCTGCTTCCTAAGTGTGGGATTAAAGATCTATACCACCATGCTTGGTCTGTTTTTATTTATTTGTTTATTCATATTATATATATATATGTATATATAGCATCTCATCATTTAGCCCTGGCTGTCCTGGAACTTGCTATGTAGGTCAGTGTGGCCTCATCAAACTCACAGAGATCCACTTGCCTCTGCTTCCTTGATGCTGGGTTCAAAGGCCTAGGCCACCATGCCCGAATAGCTCAAGTTTGTATTTGTTTGGTTTGTTTTTGTTTTGAGACAGGGTTTCTCTGTATAGCTTTGGAGCCTGTCCTGGAACTCACTATGTGGACCAGGCTGGCTTTGAACTCACAGAGATCTGCTTGCTAGGATCATGATGGGATCAAAGACATGCGCCACCCATTAATATTTTTAAAATGTTCCTTTGATTTGACATTTTTTGAGGCACTATGTTGTCTGTATTTAGTCTGAACTGGAGTCAAGTGATTCTTCTGCCTCCCACATTGCTGGGCTAACCTGCACATGTAGTTTTTTTGTTTTGTTTTTTTGAGAAAGAATGTGCTGATATGTAGCTCAGGCTGGCCTAGAACGTCAAACATCTGGCTGCTGAGATTCCAGACTGTACCATTATTTATAACAGGTTATTGAATGTTGAATGTTGAGCCAACTTTGCATTACCAAAATAAACATCATTTGGTCATGTGTAGGGTTCTTCTTATGTGCTGTTGGAATAAGTCTTCCCATTTTTGTGTTTAGAATGTTTGCATTTAAGTTCAAGAATTATTTTTAAGACAAAGTCTCACAATATAACTCTATCTGGCCTGGAACTCAATACATAGGCTGGCTGGCTTCAAACTTACTGATATCTGCTTGCCCCTGCCTTTTAGGTGCTTTGACTGAAGTTGTATGCCACCACACCCGGCTCAGGAAAGGTTTTGTGTACTGTCTTTGTCTGACTTGGATATCAGGATCAGAGTAATGCTTGGGAAGCAGATTTATCCCCTCATATTTCCAGTCCCGAATACCACACAAGGAAGAGACAGATATAGAGACAGATGGATAGACAGATACATAATAGTCAAATCAGTAATCTAAATTTCTACCTCTAGTATCAAGTAAAGGAGGGCTAAAGAGACAGCTCAGTAGTTAAGAACACTGGCAGCTCTTCCAGAGGACCCTGATTCTATTCCCAACACCCACAGGTGGCTAAAAATCTTCTGCAATTCCAATCCCAGAGGATCTGACATTCTCTTCAGGAATCTTTGGAGACCAGGCATGCAAGTAATGCACAAACTTACATATAGGCAGACACATAAAATACCTATTAAAATTTTTTAAAAGCTCCCCCAAGCATCACGGTGGTCCATGCTGGTAATCTCAGCTCGTGGAGCAAGACTAATGTTAATGTTGCTAATCCTTTTGAGTATTTAATAAACTTTTCTAGAATTCTCTGGAGAGGAATCTTTTCCAGAAGTTCTTTAATCCTACTTCTCAAATGGTTATGGGATTACTCAGATTTTCTATTCTTCTTGGCAGAGTTTCACTGGCTTGTGGGTTTTGAGGCATTGCTGCATTTCTTTTAAGTGGTGGGGCACAAGAGCACGATGTCATGATATTTTCTCAGTCCTCTGTTGATGGCTGTAGGATCGGTAGTGATACTCTTGATCATTTCTGATACTGTTAATTCATTTTTCTCTCCTTTTATCTCTATCAGTCTTGGCAGAGTTTTAGTCAATTTTATTGATCTTTTTTGAGAAGCAACTTTTGTTTTATTGATTTTTCTCTTTTTTTGCTTTCACTTTTATTGATTTCCATATTTTTGCTTGTATTTCCATCTTTTTGCTTGGGGTGTGTGTGTGTGTGTGTTATGACTCAACTTTTAGGACCTTGTGCATGCTAGGCAAACAGTCTATTAGTAATATGCATTCCTAGCTCTTTTTGATTCTTTCATCTGTTTCTTTTTTTAAATTTATTTATTTATTTTATTTGCCTTGGTGTTTGCCTGGAAGTGGGAACTGGAACTACAGGCAGTTGTGAGCTGCTATGTGGGTGCTAGCAACTGAACCCCGGTCCTCTGGAAGAGCAGTCAGTGCTCTTAACCACTGAGCCATCTCTCCAGTCCCTTTCTTCTGTTTCTTTTGAGGAAGAGTTTCTTGTAGCACAGGCTGGTCTTGAAGTTGAGGTGCAGACAAGGATGACCTTGAACTCTTGATCTGCCTATCTCTACTGAGTTCTGGGAATGCAGGAGCATGTCATCACATCCAGTTTTATGTGACAGAGGAGACTGAATCAGTGTCTTGGGGATGCTAGGTAATCAGTCTGCCACCTGAACTACACTCCTAGCCATATTTTTGGTTTTCTGAAGAATTTCAATACTGAGGTCTACAGAGGCTGCACTAATTTGTATTTACCAACGTTTGTTACTCTATGTGTTTTTTAAAATTATTTTTATTTATTTATGTACTTTCAAATTTTTATGTGTCTTATTTATGTATTTTTAAATTTTATGTGTATGGGTGCATCATGTGTGTGCCTTGTGTAGAAGGAGGTCAGAAGAGGGTATTAGATCCACTGGAGTTACAGGAGGTTATGATGTGCCATGTGGGTTCTGGGAATTAAACCAGGATCCTCTGAAAGACTAACCAGAACCATGGGCCATTTCTCCAGGCTATTTAGTAGTCTTTGTATGTTTGTTTTAAGACAGAGTCTCAGATCCCAAGCTGTTCAGTGTTTGAGAACACCTGACCCAGTCTTGATGTTGGGGTGAGGAAAGCAGATTTGCCTGGAGTGGATGTTGAACTAAGCCACCTTGGGACCTTGAGACCTCCTGCCCTTGCTGGGGAGGAGATAAGGAGATGGGGAGAAGAGTGAGTGACTGGGAGGGGCGGGAGGGGGAAGAGAGTTTGAACAAGGGGATATATGG
>PVIH01031790.1:0-10403 GCA_004025045.1 Sigmodon hispidus | reverse complement strand
TCTCCTCGGGGTAGAACGCCCGGGTCTCGCCCTTGTAGCTCACCTGCACCTTGGGCTTGTCGCCGTCGTTGATCACCTGGAAGGGCCAGTGCTTCATGTCCGACTGCACCACCGAGTCGCTGAACTTGCGGCCGATCAGACGCTTCGCGTCGAACACGGTGTTCTGCGGGTTCAGCGCCACCTGGTTCTTGGCCGCGTCTCCGATCAGTCGCTCGGTGTCGGTGAAGGCCACGTAGCTGGGGGTCGTGCGGTTGCCCTGGTCGTTGGCGATGATCTCCACCTTGCCGTGCTGGAACACGCCCACGCACGAGTAGGTGGTGCCCAGGTCGATGCCGATCGCCGTGTTCTTGGCCATGGTGCCGCTCTCTGCTGCCGGGGTTCGGCGCTCAGCTCCGGGAACGATGCGCTCTGCCGCGGGGATGCTCTGGGGAAGGCTGGTCCTTTCCTGGCCGAGGATCGGGAACGCGCAGCTCCGCTTGTCTTAGCTCAAGCTCGGAGGGGAACCCGAGAATCTTGTGCAGACTGCAGGCGGTGTCTGGGTCCCGGTGCGTCGCCCCGCGCCTTTATGGGGCGTCCTCCGGCTCCGCCCACCCTCCCCTGGGCCAATCAGCGAGCCGGATTCGGCCTTGGGGACCGGAATTTTCCAGCAGTTTCGTCCCGCCTCCTCTCTCCTAGGCCAATCAGCGAGCCGGAGGCGGCCGTGGGGACCGGAATCTTCCAGCAGTTTCCCTCTTGGTGGAGCTTCCCCGCCTCCGTTGAGTAATCGGAGTTGAGGGTGCCGCCCCTGTCCAGAACTCTCCAGACACTTCTGGGGTTCGCTGGAGAGGCCGGATTCCGGAGGGGGAGGGCGCCGGGCGGTGCTGGTGCCACTGTTGCCATGGCGACGCTTTAAGGCGGCCTCTGAGTGTAGCGGTTAAGGGTCAGCTCCCGGAGTTTGCTGGGCTGGGAGAGGCGTGTGGACTCAGACTGGAGAGGGGACCTAAGGCCTGCTCACCTCTTACAGGACAGAGGACACAGAAAGTTTCTCAAAAGAGGCGGATGAGGCTTGGCCAAAAAAGATTGTGATTGCGTCCTGGCTGCGAGTGACAGTGTGCGGGTCGCCTGGGGAATGCTTGTTCGTCCGCTTTATGTTTTTGTTTTTTCCTCTATATCTTATGTTTAAAAAAGGGAAAGAGAACAGATCATGCAATGTATTTCGTTTTCTTTGGTGTGTTTTACATCACAATTAACGAAAAGTAAGCAGTAAATCGCCGTGCGGACCTCAAGGTTCACAAAAGAAAACAGTTGAGTAGACACTGGGTTCTCACGTTAGGAGGACCTGTGACCTGAATTAGGAAAGTGTTCCAGGAGCTGCAGGGCAGGGCTGAGTAGAGCATGCCAGAACGCAGCCACTCCCTTTGCCTTTGGCTGGAGCCTGGCATTAGTAAGAAAAAGAAAATAAATAAAACACTCACAAAAAACTTTCCGTAGAAGTTGGCGGGGTGTGGTGGCCCACACCAGTACTCTATTTGAGTGGCTGAGGCAGAAGGACCGCAGCGAATCCAATGCCAGCCTAACAGAGGGAGATCCTGTAGGAAAATATTTTAAATAGAGAGTGTCAGCTTGGCTTTTCCTTCGTAGCTCTTCGCTGGGCACCCGTCTTTCTGCTCAGTTCCTGACTCTGATGCCAGTAATAAGGTCAGGGTCCTTTGGTTCTTCTGTGCCTGCTGCCCCCACCAGTCAATTCTTTCAGATGGAGAGACAAGGCGTTCTGTCCTCTGACAGTATCACACCTCACAGAGCATTTAAAGCGAAGTGTTAGGTGAGACCTTAAGGCAGAGGTGTTGGGACCCCATACAAATACACTGGCTTAGCTTTCTGTCCGAGACCTCACCTTCAGTGGCCTGTTTATCTCCTGTTTGATTATAAATCCATGTAGTCCTCAGTGTGTGCTCTGCCCCCTCTTCCTCCTGTGTAAGAAGTAAAGACTCCTAGCTAGCTAGATACCTGAAACTGCAGCATGAGGCTGCTGGGTATAGTGGCCCAAGTTTATGACCATCAAGGGTTTGAAGCCACTCTGGGCGACATTAGAGTTTGTCTCTCAAAAATATATAAATAAATAAATAAATAAGAAAAGAGAAAGAAAGAAAAATGACAAAATGAGGGTGCATCAGAGTCTCAGTACTGAGGTAGTAATCCATGCCAAAGAGAAACTATATACACAGATTAAAAAAAAAAAAATAGGGTCTCTTGTAGTGCAGGTTTCCTTGGTTTCCTGTGTAATGATCAAGGCTGGCTAAGGTCTCGGTCCCTGGAACCTTTACTCCCAAGTACTGCAATTCCAGGCACGCACAAACACTTCGCTGCCCATAGGTCTGAGTGTAATTGGAGGAGGCAGCTTCTGTAGGGAACCCTGCTTTTGGACACAGCTCCATTGGCATCTTCCTGTGCGAGCACAGAAGTCTGGACCAGAATATCTCCTCCTGGAATCCCAGAGCACTTGATTGTTTGTGCTGTATTTACTGACTCAGCCCATGTTTGGAAGATGCATAGATCTCCTGTTGTGTCCTTGGCCGGCTGCAGCTTGTTCCATAGTTGGGCTAATGAATTCAGTTCTAATGAATCACTACCCTGATCTAGTCAGACTGGTTAAACTTCAAGAATTTTTCCATTACTCTGAGAGTCTCTGGCTGGGCATTCCCCCAAGAGTCCATGTTAGCAGCCTAGTCGCTTCCAGAGACCTTCCTCCTCCCCTCCCTCAGAGGCCTGCTAACCACATCTGTGGCCACTGATAGCCCTGGGTTTATTCCTTCTGCCCTGTGAATCAGCAATACTTAGAATACATCTTTAAAAGGAAATTTGAGACAGGGTCTCATTCTGTAGCGAAGGATAGGCTGGAAGTCCATGTGCAGAAGGCTGGCCTTGAACTCAGAACTCTCTTCTCACCCACACAAGTGCTAGGATTAACCAGAACAGACACCATACCCTGCTCATGTCCTTTTCTCCACAAGAAGATGTTTGCAATTTTGTCTCTCCTTTAGTCTGGGTGTGTGGGGGGGGGCACAGTGAACAGGCTTAATTGCTGGCTGGGTGGAGGGTCCAAAAGAACCCCAAGTTACTGATTAGAATACATGCTTAGAATCCAAGACACCCTGGATTTAATTTCCAGCACACACAACACACACACATACACACACCCCAAGATAAATTTGGTTCATTCTGGAATTAGGTTTTATTGAGTTCCATATTTGGAAGTAACCAGTTCAGGGTTCTGAAGCTGGAAGGCTGTGAAGGACTTCTAAGGGGTGGGGAGCGCGGGGGCAGGAGAAGACACCAAGAACCCTGGAGGGGAGAGACCATCCCTCAGCCCAAGACTCCAACATCTTCTTTTCTCTCCTTTTACTATAGTTTCTCAAAACAGCCCAGTTTTCTCCTTAGTCCTCTTGTCTTTAAAAGATGATACAATTCTGACCATATCCAGAGGAAACCGAATGGAACACATGACGTGAATTCCAAAGGAAGCCTTTTAGTTTTCTTTATTTTTGAGATAGTCTGACCATATAGTCCAAGCTGGCTGGAACACACACACGTTGATTCTCCTGCCTCAGCTTCTCAAATACTGTTATAACAGACACAAGTACCACGCCTTGCTGAAACAGTCATTTTTTAAAATTTATTTTTTATGTATACAGTGTACAGAAAAAGGTACCAGATCTCATTATAGATGGTTGTGAGCCACCATGTGGTTGCTGGGAATTGAACCCAGAACCTCTGGAAGAGCAGTCAGTGCTCTCAACCTCTGAGCCATCTCTCTAGCCCCGAGACAGACATTCTTTTTTTAAATATTTATTTATTTATTTTTATTTTATGTCAATTGGTGTTTTGCCTGCATGTATAACTGTGTAAGGGTGTCAGATCTTGGAATTACAGACAGTTGTTAGCTGCCCTGTAGATGCTGGGAATTGAACTCAGGTTCTCCAGAAGAACAGTCAGTGCTCTTAACCAATGAGCCATCTCTCTAGCCCCCCCCTTTTTAAATTTTTAAAAATTTATTTATTCCTATTTTATGTACATTGGTGTTTTGCCTGCATGTATGTCTAAGTGAGGGGTTCAGATCTTGGAGTCACAGACAGTTGTGAGCTGCCATGTGGGTGCTGGGAATTGAACCAGGGTCCTCTGGTAGAGCAATCAGTGCTCTTAACCACTGAGCCATCTCTCAGACCAAGACAGACATTCTTAAGCAGATTGCAAAGGCTTTGGTAGCAGTAGAGCTCTGGAGATTTCCTTTAAGTGGAAAAACACTCTGGGTAGGGGAAGACCTGTGCTCGTGTCTGGAATCTACCTCTTTGGCCAAGGGTATTTTCGTTGTCGTTTGTTTCCCTTCAACGAGGACTACTTTTTTTTTTTTTTAAGATTTATTTATTTATTATGCATACAGTTTTTTTTTTTTTTTTTTACAGAAGAGGGTACCAGACCTCATCATAGATGGTTGTGAGCCACCATGTGGTTTTGCTGGGAATTGAACTCAGAACCTCTGGAAGAACAGTCAGTGCTCTTAACCTCTGAGCTATCTCTCCAGCCCCGAGGAGTACTTGTATGCTACTAAATCATCACGTTTCTATATGACTATCTCTAAAGTAGAATTAACAGTATCTACTTCAGACAGGTGTGATGGTGTAATTCCAGATGTAATTCCAGACTGGGAGAGACTGAGGCAAGAGGATGCTGTGAGATCATGACCAAACTGGGCCATATAAAGAAGCCCTGCCTCAAAAAGCAAATATGCAGGTTGGAGAGGGTTAGAGTTAGGGCCAGGGCTCCAGGGCTGGGGCTGGGGCTGAGATCTGTACTTGCCCCATGTGCACAAAGCCTACAGTTAAATCTGCTGCCACAGAGACCAGGGCTGGTATCCCACACCTGTGAGTGGGGAGGGAGAAACAGAAGGATCAGAAGGTTATCCTTGGCTACATAGTGAGCCCGAGGACAGCCTAGAATACACTGCACCCTGTCTCATGAAATAAACACCCCAAACTCGGACAAAACAAGACAAAAATCTATTTCATATCCTGGTGATATCAGAGTTAGCCAACTAACACTTCAGTAGCTGTTACACGTGTGCTCTTCATTTTTTCCTTCTTTAACGGACAGCCCTGCACACTCAGATCTCGAGATGCCCTCATTCTTGGTGAGGTCTTTGCAGAGCTGGGAACCATTCCCATCGCTATGGGATTACTTTAAATTCAACATAAAAACTGGAGTGAAGCCAGGTGTGATGAAGTTTATTTGTATTCCTGCACTGGAGAGGAAGCAAGGCAGGGAGGGGACAGTGTCACATTGTCACAAGTTTGAAGCAACCTAGTCTAGATAGCAAGTTCCAGGCCTGCCAGGACTTCATACTGAGAACCTTCTCCACACCAGACCGCTCCTGTGCTTGCATAGCATGAAAATAGGCTTTAATTTTCTAGCAACACACACACACACACACACACACACACACACACACACACACACACACAAAGACACAAGTCACTTCATTACGATGCAAAGTTGAAGAGATTTTTAAGGTTTAACTCTAATAATGTGTATGTGTCAGTGGTGCAGGCGCCTACAGAGAACAGGAAAGGGCATTGAACCCCTGGAACTGGAGTTACAGGTGGTTGTGAGTTTCTAAGCTTCGCTCCAGGGAACCAAAATAAGCCCTCCAGCCCCTAGTTAGAGTTCATTAAAAGACATTTTCAACATAGGTTTTGAGTGAAAGGGTTAATAGAGAGGTACTTGGGAGTAAAGTGGAGTAAAAGGGTGTGGGCTTTTCAAACCAGAGTGGCACTCACAAATGCCCTGGTCCCCAACCTGCACAACCAAGGTAATGCACGTATACCCACATTGCACAAGCTATTTATACTGCTGGGTAATAAGGCACTTGCCTGTCTGGGACTCACATAACTCCCCGCTCCCCCTTTTTTAAGATCCCCATGAAAGAGTAAGGCGAGGAAGAAGGCCAGAGCACATCATCTTCCAGCACCTGCCTCTCTGTGACCGGCTGTCCGTCCACTCACTGACAGTGTAGATTCCCGGGGCAGCGCAGTGAAGGTCAGGCTTTGGTGAGCTGGGTTACAGGACCACCCAGGAATTTCTCTCTGGCTCCGCCCTTTCCTGGCACCGCCCTTAAGATCCTGTTTGACCAGGCTTCCAACTAGTCTGCCAGAAACTGGAAGGGAGAGCCAGCCACGAACCTTGGCAAGCTGGCACCAAGCTCACAGAATCTGCTGGATGTTAACTATAGACTCTGACTAAACTTGCTGTTCCAGAGCCGAGCTCAGGGGAGGGGAGAGCCGGGCAGGGAGAGTTAGCTTTGCTAAGAAGTACTCCTGAGAATAATGGCAGAGCAGTCCCAGGCCGGACAGTCCCAGCACAGTGAGCACTAAATGCAGATTCCGAGGCCTGACAAGCTGAAATGGGCAGGAAAGGAGGGGGTTCCACACTCCCCTTCCCTGCTGCTTTATTAAAAGTTTTTGTTTGGGGCTGGAGAGATGGCTCAGAGGATAAGAGCACTGACTGTTCTTCCAGAGGTCCTGAGTTCAATTCCCAGCAAAACCACATGGTGGCTCACAACCATCTATGATGAGGTCTGGCGCCCTCTTCTGTAAAACTGTATGCATAATAAATAAATAAATCAAAAAAAAATTTAAAAAAAAAAAAAAAAGTTTTTGTTTTGTGTGTATGAGTGCTTTGTCTGCCTGTGTGTCTGTGCAACATTTGTGTGCCTGATGCCTGTGAGGCCAGATAGTTGTGAGCCATCATTTGGATGCTGGGAATTGGACCTTTGTGGTGATATATTATATATTTAATAATATTTATCTGGAATATCAGAGAACAGAGTCATTTTTCCAGCCTGTTTTTTTTTATTTTTGTTTGTTTTGTTTGTAATAGTCCTGGCTGTCCTGGAACTTGCTTTGTAGATCAGGCTAGCCTCAAACTCAAGTGTTGGGGATTAACAGCAGATGCCCCCACTGCGTGGCCTTGAACTCACTCTCTGTCTCCCCAGTGATGAGATTAAAGGCCTGGATGCTCCTCCCCCTTCCCTTCCCCCTCCTCTCCTGGTGCTGGCACAGGCCTGCACCACACCTAGCTCTAGTTTGTCAGATGGAAACAGTGGAAAGTTTGTGACTTGTACAAAACTGAGCCCAACAAATTGGGTGGCAGCAGGGAGAACGCAGTCCTCAGAAAGGAGAGTACCTGAGCTTCTGGATGTCAGGCCCGCTCGTTGGTCCTCCACTCCCCTCCACAGCCATCTCACTGTCTGTCCATCAGAGTATGGCTGTGTGTGAAGACGGTAACTGTTCTAGTTAGGAATTGCTATGACTGAAGAACCAGAGAAACACCTCCATTTTTGAGCAAAAGTTCCCTAACCCTAGTTTGAGATAGGCCTGCCTGAGTCCTGCCAAAGTCCAAAGTCCAAACGGGAGAGGCAGCCTAGGAGTTCATAGCAGTCATTAACTAGGCAATGTCCTACTGGAGATAGCCTGGATTGTCCAAACTCAGGAGGTAGTCTATAAAGAAAAGGGCTGGGCGAACAGCCCACTGAGATAACAGAGGAAATCTAAAAAGTATCCCCAGAACGAGCTAATCAGGATTGTATCATACTAAGACCCTTAATTGATATATAACCTTGTGATTTTTGTCTTTAAAAACCCAGCCTGCAGAGGGACAGGTACCTTCTCTGGCCACTGCAAGCCTGTGCACTGGACGGAGGTCCTTGTTGGGACATACACTTTTCAATAAACCTTGTTTTTGCATTCGGAGAGTTCGAGTCTCTGGTGGCCTCTTTTGGGGTCTCACCACCAGAGCACAGCAATGACAACACATCATGACCAAGGGCAAGGCAGGAGGAAAGGGTGTACTTGGCTTATACTTCCACACTGTAGTCATTGAAGGAACTCAAACTAGGCAGGGACCTGGAGGCAGGAGCCGATGCCGAGGCCATGGAGGGCACTGCTTACTGCCTTACTCTCTATGGCTTGTTCAGACTGCTTTCTTAGAGAACCCAGGACCTCCAGCCCAGGGATGCACCACCCACAATAGGCTCGGACCTCCACCATCAATCACTAATGAAGAAAATAGATTGGGGGGCTGGAGAGATGGCTCAGCGGTTAAGAGCACCGTCTGCTCTTCCAGAGGACCCAGGTTCAATTCCCAGCACCCACATGGCAGCTAACAACTGTCTGTAGTTCCAGTTCCAGGCAAACACCAAAGCAAATAAATAAATAAAGTTTTTTTTTTTTAAAAAAAAAAAGAAAGAAAAAAAGAAAATAGATTGGGTAGGTAAGAGGGGAGGAGGGAGGGAACTTCAGTCAGGATGTAAAAATGAATAAACAAAAAAAAGAAGAAAAGAAAAAGGCCTGCAGCAGGATCTCTCTCAGTCGAGGGTCCCTCCTCTAGATGGCTCTAGCCCCCGCCACACTGACATAGGACCAGCCAACACAATAGCGTTAAGGCCCCAATACAGTGACTACGCTGTCCTCCAATGTTGAGGTCTTTCTGATAGTGCTGCATTGTATTGTCAAGTGACACCTCCCATATGTACACCGGATACTTTAAATGTGGGTGGAACAAAAACTGCAAATGTGGCCCAGCAAGATGTCTCGGTAGGTAAAATCGTGTGCATACAAGTTCAATACTCCAGAGCCCACAATGAAAGAAGAAAACTGCATCCCCAGAGGTACCCTTTGACTCCATGTCTGGCCCTCCCCCTCACCACCCCTACCCTGTGCTGAGGACTGACCAAAGTTGGTACATACATGACTTTACCACTGAGCTACATATCTCAACCCCCCCCTTTTAAAATTTTTAAAAATTTTTTTTTTTTTTGATTTATTTATTTATTATGCATACAGTTTTACAGAAGAGGGCGCCAGACCTCATCATAGATGGTTGTGAGCCACCATGTGGTTTTGCTGGGAATTGAACTCAGGACCTCTGGAAGAACAGTCAGTGCTCTTAACCTCTGAGCCATCTCTCCAGCCCCAACCCCCCCTTTTAAAATGTCTTTAATAATTCTTTTTTTCTACTTAAAAATTTTTTTATTTAAAAGTTTTTTTATTTTGCATACCATGGATAGAGGGGACTGGAAGGTGGGTGGAAGGAGGGGAGGGGAGGGGAGCTGTGGTTGGTATGTAAAAACCCCCACTTGTAAAGAACCTGGAGGATGGGCAGTGAGGGGCCCATCCATCTCAAAAAACAAATAACCCAACAACAAAAAACAGGAACCTAGGCTTAAGGTGTACCTCAGTAAACAGTTGCTTAGCATCTACAAGCTCTAGGTTTGATCCCCAGAACAACAAAAAAAGCAAAATAAAATATTAGGGCTACGGTACATAACTGATTCGCAGAAATGGCTTCAAGCTGTCACATGCAAAGCAGAAAAAGAAACAAAGCAAAAACAAAACCAAATAAACACAAAGTCATAAGGTCAGCACGGTACAGAAATCCATCTCTATAATCCAGTTCTTGGGAGGCCGAGGCAGTAAGACTTCTCAAACACAAGCCTAGAGTTCCAAGCCAGCCTCTGCATCAATAGCTTTGTTCCAAGCAGGTTAAAAAAAGGGGGGGGGGAATCTTGCACATCATCTCAGTAGAGTAGAAAGACCTAACAGCCTCAATTTAAAATGTTAGAAGTAGAAGATGAAGCCAAAGAGAAGCTTCAGTAGGTAAAGGGCTGGCTGCCACACCTGCAGATTTCAGTTTCATGCCCAGGAGCGACCCAGAGTAAAAACAGTGAACTTGCTTCCAGAGTTCTCTGATTCCTGCATGTGTGCTTTAGCATGTGCATGCCCACAGTGGTCCTCTGACCCCTGCATGAGTGCTTTAGTATGTGCATGCCCCACACAGTGGTCCTCTGACCCCTGCATGAGTGCTTTAGCATGTGCATGCCCACACAGTGGTCCTCTGACCCCCGCATGAGTGCTTTAGCATGTGCATGCCCACAGTGGTCCTCTGACCCCGCATGTGTGATTTAGCATGTGCATGCCCACAGTGGTCCTCTGACCCCCGCATGTGTGATTTAGCATGTGCATTCCCACAGTGGTCCTCTGACCCCTGCATGAGTGCTTTAGCATGTGCATGCCCACACAGTGGTCCTCTGACCCCCGCATGTGTGATTTAGCATGTGCATGCCCACAGTGGTCCTCTGACCCCCGCATGAATGCATTAGCATGTGCATGCCCCACACAGTGGTCCTCTGACCCCTGCATGAGTGCTTTAGCATGTGCATGCCCACAGTGGTCCTCTAACCCCTGCATGAGTGCTTTAGCATGTGCATGCCCACAGTGGTCCTCTGACCCCTGCATGAGTGCTTTAGCATGTGCATGCCCACAGTGGTCCTCTGACCCCTGCATGAGTGTTTTAGCATGTGCATGCCCCACACA
>PVIH01031789.1:0-10403 GCA_004025045.1 Sigmodon hispidus | reverse complement strand
GTGATTGATTTAAGGTTTTTGGTTATATTGAACAGAAAGGAAACAGTTAAACACGGATTTTCTGGTAGCAGCATTTCCTGAGTCCACTCTGTTTGCCAGCAGCAGCAGAGATGCAGCAGGCTCCTCCACCATATTGAAAAGCTGACAAAAGGGGTGGAGTCGGCAATTAAAGTGATACCGACATTTTAAAAGCTCTTTGGGTTAGAAAATGATTAAGAATTGTCCGCAAAACTGATTTAGACTCACAAAACCTCTAAACGGGGTACAATGTATGTAAAATATGCATAGGTTTCAGAGAGAGAAAAAAAGGTAAAGAAAGCCCTTTAAGAAAGAGAAATAGGAAATAAAGATAAAAAGGCCACGTAAAGATGGCAGATAAGCAAAGAGTCTGGATTATGGTTATTGGGTTTTCTTTTAATTTTTTAACTTTTAATGAGCTAACTGCAGAAAGACAATTGATTGCTAAGGCTGCTAAGTTAAACAAATAATATACTTTAAAGATATCTTGACTTTGAAATCTGTTTATAAGAATATGTTACTTGGGAAAAGAGTTTCTGCTTCTGTCTTCACAGAAGATCAAAACCTGTGGATTGGTTCCAAGCAAATATGATTTGTTTTGCCGAGGCCACCTGAACATTCTCAGCTTTCAAGAAGCCAGTTGAGGTGATCCAGCCTCAAGACCCCATGAGATTGCCATCATCCTTTGACAGCAGGAAGTAGTAAAAGAAAGAGAAATACGTCCAATTTCCAAGAAATATTGCTCATTAATGTTTGTTTTCACTATAAATGGTTAATGGTCATAGTCAATCTTTTAAAAAAAAGGGGGGAGGAGGATATGATATAGAAATGATTAGAAAAGATAAGTGGATTTTGATTTATTGATATAAACTTAAGGTCAATTTTGTTAAGCTGTATGTATTTTTCGACTCTTGATTAAGGTATGATGCTGATGTAACTCATTTAAAATTATAATGTGTAATTGAGAAATACAGATTAATAGTCATCTATGATAACAAAACTTACAGTCATGTTAGTTAGGTTTTTGTAGGTATAGAAAGATATATTTCAATTAGATAGGTAGTCTTCAAACACTTCAAAGACATTCAGAATATGGCATTTAAATTATTTTAAGAACTTAGACTTTTCTGGCCAGTGAGACAAATCTGCTTCCAAATCTGCTCCTGGGAGCACCAATGTATTTCAGGAGAATGATGGGCATTGAAGAAACTTCATGTGGAATTTACTTTGTGGCAACAGTTAGCCACTGGACAAGAAACTGTTCTGGTATTGACTGCTTGATAGTATGCTGTATAAACTGAACATGCAGGTTCCATTGGAAAGTGACTTCTGAACTTTGGCAGAATAAGCAGAGGTGGTCCTTCGGGTTCCTGCTTTGCAGAAAAATATTGCCAGGCATCCTTCTGGACACAAGGAGAAGCAACTGATGGACTGTGTCAGATTTCCTGCATCATGAAAGGTATGCCAGAGACTTTGGGCCATAAAGGCTGAAGATGGTGCCCCAAAGTTACAAAGGAACTTTGGGTGACTGTCCAGGCAGACAGGTGCCATCTCTGTCATTTTCTAGACTTGGGAAGTTGCTTCCACTTCCTGTTTATTTGGATAATATTATATCCTTCTGTGGTCTTTGATGTGGTTGAAGGTTTAACAATTATAGATATAGTTCTTTTTAGTTTAAAAGGTATATTAGATATGAAACTTTAGACTCACACGGATAAGGTAGATAATGGAATATTCTCTTTAATTTTGTAATTACAAATAGACTGAATATTGTGACTAATTTTTGCTTGATAGCGGTTCTGTATGTAATTTTGCTATATAGAAATTGAAACCTTCCTTTTTAATTAGACAGAAAAGAGAAGATGTGGTGGAAATGTTCTCTGTATGCTGTAAATAAAGGACTGTTTTGGCCTATGCACAGCACCGTAGAAGTGGGTGGAGAATCCAAGGGCAGGTAGGTAAGAGAAGGGTGGAGTTAGTCAATCTCCATCGGTCCCCTGAAAAAGAAGTATGTAAGAGATACAGGTGAGCCACGGGCTTAGCCACATGGTGGGTAGATTAAAAGAAATGGGTTGATTTAAGATGAAAGAGCTAGCTAGTAATGTGCTTAAGACATGGGTCAAACAGTATAAAGTACGTAAGTGTCTGATTCATTTCTTTGGGGGACAAAAGCCGCTGCAGACCAGGTACAACCTCTGGCCCCAAACAGGCCTGGGAAACTTAACTACAACAGTTAGGGTTGTAAGGGTTAGGGTTACAGTTAGGGTTAGGGTTGTTAAGGTTACAGTTAGGGTGGTTAGGCTTAGTGTTATGATTTGGTTAGGTTTACAGTTAGGGTTAGGGCTGTTAGGGTTGTGGTTAGGTTTAGGATTAGGTTTAGTGTGAGGGTTAGGGTTAGTTTTACAGGTAGGGTTAGTTTTCTTTGTGTTAGGGTTAGGGTTATTAGGATTAGGGTAAGGTTTACAGTTAGGTTTATGGTTGTTAGGGTTAAGGGTTTTAGGTATACTGTTAGAGTTAGGGTTAGGTTTACGGTAGCAATACTATTTTTTCAGTTAGGGATAGGGTTTTTAGGGTTTAAGGTTAGGTTTAGGGTTATTGTTGTTAGGGTTAGCATTAGGATTAGGGTTGCGATTAGGGTTGCAGGGGTTAAGGATATGGTTAGCATCAGGGTTTTTATGGTTAAGGTTAGGGATAAGGTTGTTAAGGTTACTGTTAGTGTTAGGGTTAGTTTTAGGTTATTTATGGTTAGGGTTCTTAGGGTAAGAGTTATGGTTGAGGTTGTTAGGGTTATGGTTAGAAATAGGGTCTTAGGGTTTGGCTAGAGTTATTAGGGTTAGGTTAAGTGCTGTAAAGGTTAAAGTTAGGTTTACGATTAGGTTTGTAAAGGTTAGGATTAGGGTTATGGTTGTTAGGATCAGGGCTAGGGTTATTTGGTTTGGTGTTAGGATTAGGGTTAGGTTTATGGTTAGGGTTTGAGTTATTGTTCTTAGTGTGAGGGTTAGAGTTCTTAGAGTTATGGTTAAGTTTAGAAATAGGGTTGTAAAGGTTAGGGTTAGTTTTAGGGTTAGTAGGGTTAGGATTAGGGTTGTTAGTTTTAGTATTGGGTTAGGTTTACTGTTAGGGTTATGGTTTTCAGGTTTATGGTTAGGGTTAAAGTTGTTAGGGTTAGAGTTACTGTTACAGTTATTGATGTTAGGGTTAGGGTTGTAAGGGTTAGCGTTAGGATTCTTAGGTTTAGGATAAGGGTTCTTAGGGTTAGGGTTAGGGTTGTTAGTGTTAGGGTTAGTGATAGGGTTGTTAGGATTAGCATTATGGTTAGGGTTAGTGTTAGGGTTAGGATTTTTAGGGTTAGGTTTATTGGACTGAGGTTTAGGGTTAGGGTTAGCGTTTGGGTTAGTGTTAGGGTTAGGGTTGTTTGGGTTAGGGTAAAGGTTTGGATTAGGGTTCTTAAGGTTTTGGCAGGGTTCTTAGGTTTAATGTTAGGTTTAGTGATAGGGTTATAAATATTAGGGTTATGGTTAAGATTAGGGTTGTGAGAGTTAGGGTTATGGTTGTTAGGTTTAATGATAGGGTTATGGTTAGGTTTACAATTAGTTTTAGGGATTAGGGTTTATGGTTGTTAGGGTTAGGGTTATGGTATGGTTACAGTTACAGTTACGGTTGTTGGGGTTAGGTTTAAGGTTGTTAGGTATAGTGTTAGGATTAGGGTTTGGTTTACGGTTATGATTAGGGTTCTTAGGCATAAGGTTATGGTTAGTGTTGTTAGGGGGACATAGTGTTATGGTTTGTGTTAGGGATGTTAAATTTAGTGTTAGGGTTAGGATTAAGATTACTATAGGGTTAGGGCTGTTAGGGTTAGGGTTTGGGTTAGGGTTGTAAGGGGTAGGGTTAGTTTTAGAGTTACAGTTAGGATTAGGGTTTTTAGGGTAGGGTTAGTGTTCTGAGGATTAGGGTTAGGGTTAGTTTTAGGGTTAGGGTTAGGATTATGATTTTACGGGTTAGTGTTAGGGTTCTTAGGGTTAGAGTCAGTGTTAGGGTTAGGTTTAGGTTTAGGTTTAGGGTTAGGTTTAGTGTTAGGGTTAGTTTTATGGTTAGGGTTAGGGTAATCATTGTTAGGGTTAGGGTTGTTAGGGTTTAGGTTAGGTTTATGAATAGCATTAGTGTTCTTATGGTTATGGTTAGGGTTAGAGTTTTTAAAATAGGGTTATGGTAAGTGTTAGGCAGTTAGGGTAAGCATTGGGGTTAGGGATAGAGTTAGAATTTTTAGTGTTAGAGTACTGAGTGTTAAGATTATAGTTAGGGTTTGGGTTAGGGTTATGGTTAGGGTTGTTAGGATTAGGGATAGAATTAGGTTTCTTCTGGTAGAGGTTAGGTTTCATAAGTTTAGGGTTAGGGTTATGATATTGTAGTAAATATTAGGGTTACAGTTAAGTTATGGTTGTGAGAGTTAGGGTTATGGTTGTTAGGTTAAGTGTTGGGGTTAGATTTATAGTTAGGGTTATTGGGGTTTAGGGTTGTTGGGATTAAGGATTGGGTCATGGTTATGTTTACAGTTATGATTAGGGTTGTTAGGGTTAGAGATAGGGTTGTTAGGTGCAGTGTTAGGGTTAGGTTTATGGGTAGGATTATGGTTGTTAGGGTTGTTATTGTCAGGGACAAGGTAAAGGTTAGGGTTAGAGTTAGGGTTAGGGTTGTTAGGGTTAGCGTTAGGATTATGGTTGTAAAAGTTAGTGTGCTTGTGTTTTGGTTTAGGGTTAGGGCTAAAATTAGGGTTAGGGTTTTTAGAGTTAGAGTTAGTGTTGTTAGGATTCATCTTACGATTTGGTTAGGTTTATGTTTAGGGTTAGGGTTCTTTGGTTTTGGGTTAGGGTTGTTAGAGTTATGGTTAGGTTTAGGGTTAGGTTTATTGTGAAGGATAGGGTTAGGTTTACGGGTAGGGTTAGTTTTCTTTTGGTTAGAGTTAGGCTTAGGGTTATAAGGGTTAGGGTAATAGTGTTGTTAGGGTTAGCGTTAGGTTTAGTGTTGTGGTTTGGGTTAGCGTTAGGGTTATGTTTAGGGTTAGGGTTAGTGTTAAAATTAGTGTTAGTGTTAGTATTAGCTTTAGGATTAGGGTTATGGTTAGTGTTAGTGTTATGGTTAGGGTTAGTGTTAGTGTTAATTTTAGGGTTAGGGTTCATATTGTTAGGTTTAGGGTTAGGGTTAGTGTTAGTGTTATTGATAGGGTTAGGCTTAGGATTAGGGTTAGGGTTAGGGTTAGTGTTAGGGATAGGGTTAGGCTTAGGCTTAGGCTTAGGTTATTTAGGGTTAAGGTTAGGGTTCTTAGGGTTAGGGTTATGATTGAGGTTATTAGGGTTAGGGTTAGAATTAGGGTTCTTAGGGTTAGAGTTAGGGTTAGGCTTAGGGTTAGTTTAGAGTTATTAGGGTTAGATTAGGTTAAGTGTTGTAAAGTTCAGGGTTATGGTGAGGGTAAGCTTGTAAAGGTTAGGGTTAGGGTTAGGCTTAGGGTAATGGTTGATAGGGTTAGGGTTATTAGGTTTAGTGTTAGGATTAGTGTTAGGTTTATGGTTAGGTTTAGGGTTAGGATTTGAGTTATTTTTCGTAGGGTAAGGGTTAAGGTTCTTAGAGTTAGGGTTAGATTTATACATACGGTTGTAAAGGTTAGGGTTAGAGTTAGTGTTAGGGTTGAAAGGGTTAGGATTAGGGTTGCTATGTTAAGTATTAGGGTTAGGTTTACTGTTAGCAATATGGTTTTCAGGGTTGCAGTTAGGATTAAGGTTGTTAGTGTTATGGTTAGAGTTATGGTTAGGGTTATTGATTTTAGGGTTAGGGTTGTTAGGGTTAGCGTGAGGAATCTTATGTTTAGGATAAGAGTTCTTAGGGTTAGGGTTGTAAAGGTGGGGGTTAGGGTTAGAATTAGGGTTGTTAAGTTTAGGGTTAGTGGTGTTAGGTTTAGTGTCAGGGTTGGAGTTATGTTTATAGTTAGGGATATGGTTTTTAGGGTTTGGGTTATGGTTGTTACGGTTACGGATAGTGTTAGTGATTTTAGGTTTAGTGTTAGGTGTTGGGTTAGGTTTATAGGTAGGATTAAGGTTCTTAGCGATAGGGTTACAGTTAGGGTTTTTAGGGTTAGACATACTGTTATGGTTAGGGTTAGTGTTGTTAGATGTAGTGTTAGGTTTAACATTAGGCTTATTTTTAGGGTTAGAGTTGTTAGGGATAAGGTTATAAGAAGTAGGGTTAGTATTAGAGTTAGAGTTAGGGTGCTTAATGTTTGGGTTAGGGTTCAAGTTACAGATATGGTTAGGGTTAGGGTTCTTAGAGTTAGGGTTAGGGTTCTTAGGGTTAGCATTAGGGTTAGTGTTAGGGTTAGTTTTAGATTTAGGTTTCTTAGGGTTAGGGTAAGGATTCTTGGGATTACAGTTAAGGTTAGGGTTGTCAGTGTTAGCATTAGGTTAGGGCTAGGGTTATTAGGTTATAATTATGTTTCTTAGGGTTAGGGTTATGGTTGTTAGGGTTAGGGTTTCTAAGGTTAGGGTTAGGATTCAGGTTATGGTGGTTAGGGTTATACTTGTTAGGGTTTTAGGGTTTGGGTTAGGGTTCTCAGGGCTAGGGTTAGGGTTGTAAAGGTTATGGTAAGGGTTAGTCTTAGGGTTATGGTTGTTAGGGCTAGGATTTGGGTTGTTAGGTTTAGTGTTAGGATTAGGGTTAGGTTTATGGTTAGGGTTAGAGTTCTTAATGGTAGGGTTATGGTTAGGTTTGTTAGGGTTACAGTTAGGGTTAGGTTTATGGTTAGGATTAGGGTTCTTAGGGATAGCTAATAGGGACAGTTAGGATTAGGGATTTTAGGGTTAGACATATTGTTATGGTTAGGGTTAGGTTTGTTAGCTTTGGTGTTAGGGTTATTATTAGGTTTGTTTATAAGGTTAGTGTTGTTAGGTTTAGGGTTAGGGTTGTAAGGGGTAGTGTTAGTATTAGGGTTAGGGTGCTTAATGTTTGGGTTAGAGTTAGGGTTGTTAAGGTTAGGGTTAGGGTGATTAGATTTAGTTTTAGGGTTTGTTAGCTTTTCAGTTAGGGTTCTTGCAGTTAGTGTTAGTGTTGTTAGGGTTAGCATTAAAGTTAGGGTTATTGTAAGATTTATGTTTCTTAGGGTTAGGGTTATGGTTGTTAGGGTTAGCATTAGGGTTATGTTTTGGGATACAGTTAGGGTTGTAGGGTTAGCCTTAGGGTTAGGGTTAGGATTGGGTTTATATTTAGATTTTTTTAGGGTTTGGGTTAGGGTTCTTTGGGTTAGGGTTAGGGTTACGGTTCTTAGGGTTAGGGATAGGGTTATTAGGGTTAGGGTTATGGGTAGGGTTAGGGTTGTTAGGGTTAGGGTTCTTTGGTTTAGTGTTAGAGTTAGGGTTATGTTTACGGTTAGGATTAGGATTCTTAGGGATAGCATTAGGGTTAGAAATTTTAGGGTTAGACATAGTATTATGGTTATGGTTATGGTTAGGGTTGTTAGGTTTAGTGTTAGGGTTTGCTTTTCTTCATGGTTAGGTTTAGGGTTCTTGGGGTTAGTTTTAGGGTTAGTGTTGTTAGAGTTAGCATTAGGGTTAGGGTTATTGTTAGATTTACATTTCTTATGGTTAAGGTTTGTGCTCTTGGGTGAGTATTAGGGTTTTGGTTGTTAGGGTTAGCATTAGGGTTAGGGTTGTAATGGTTAGCATTATGGTTTGGGATAGGATTGGGGTTATATTTAGATTCTTTAGGGTTAGGGTTAGGATTCTTTGGGTTAGGGTTAGAGTTATGGTTCTTAGGATTAGGAATAGGGTTGTTAGGGTTAGAGTAATGGTTAGAGTTAGGGTTGTTAGGTTTAGGGTTAGAGTTAGGGTTATGTTTATGGTTATGATTAGGGTTCTTAGGGATAGCATTAGGGTTAGGGATTTTAGGGTTAGACATAGTGCTATGGTTAGGGTTAGGGTTCTTAGGTTTTAGTTTTAGGGTTTGCTTACCTTCACAGTTAAGGTTAGGGTTGTTGGGGTTAGTTTTAGGGTTAGTGTTGTTAAGGTTAGCATTAGGGTTAGGGTTATTGTCAGATTTATGTTTCTTAGGGTTAGGGTTTGCTTTCTTCAGTTACGGTTAGGGTTAAGGTTGTTAGGGTTAGCATTAGGGTTAGGATTTTGTTTAGGGTTAGGGTTGTTATGGTTAGCATTAGGGTTAGGGTTAGGATTAGGGTTAGATTTAGATTTCTTAGGGTTAGGTTTCTTTCGGTTAGGGTTAAGGTTAGGGTTCTTAGAGTTAGGGTAAGGGTTCTTAGGGTTAGTATCCTTAGGGTTAGGGTTAGTATTCTTAGGGTTAGGTTTAGTGTTTGAGTTGGGGTTCTTACGATGAGTGTTAGGGTTCTTAGAGTTATTGTTAGATTTAGGGATGTGGTTGTAAATGTTAGCTTTAGGGTGAGTGTTAGGGTTGATAGGGTTAGGGTTAGGGTTGTTAGGTTTAGTATTAGGGTTAGGTTTATTGTTAGGATTATGGTTTTCAGAGATACGGTTATGGATAAGGTTGTTAAGGTTACAGTTACGGTTAAGGTTATGGAAGTTAGAGTTTGGTTAGGGCTGTTAAGGTTAGGGTTTGGGTTAAAATTTTTAGGGTTATTGTTCTGGTTCTTTGGGTTATGGTTAGAGTTAGGGTTTGGATTCTTAGGCTTAGGGTTAAGATTCTTAGAGTGAGGGTATTAGGTATATTGTTAGGATTAGGTTTACAATTAGGGTTATGGTTCTTAGGATTAGGGTTTTTAGGGTTACAGTTATGGTTACAGTTATGATTAGGATAGTTAGGGTTATAGATAGGGTTAGATTAGAGTTATTAGGGTTAGGGTTGTTAGGTTTAGGGTTAGGGTTGTTAGGATTAGCATTATAGTTAGGGATAGGTTTGTCAGGGTTAGGGTTAGTGTTAGGGTTGTTGTTAGGGTTTTTGTTAGGGTTGTTAGGTATAGTGTTAGGGTTATAGTCAGGTTTACAGTTAGGGTTTGGTTTCTTTGGGCTAGGGTAAGGGTTATTGTTGTTAGGGTTAGAGTTAGAGTTAGGGTAGCAGTTAGGGTTGTTAGGGTTAGAGTTAGCGTTACAGTCATAGTTAGGTTTGTTAGAGTTAGAGATAGGGTTAGGATTAGGGTTGTTAGGGTTAGGATTGTTAGGTATAGTGTTAGGTTTAGGGTCAGGTTTATGATTCGGGTTTGGTTTCTTTGAGTTGGGGTTAGGGTTATAGTTGTTAGGGTTATGGTTAGTGTTAGGGTTAGGATTTTAGGGTAAAGAATATGGTTCTTAGGATTAGGGATAGGGTTGGGTTAGGGTTAGGGTTACATTTAGGGTTAGGTTTAGTGTTATGGTTAGGGTTATGTTTACTGTGAGGGTTAGGGTTTGTAGGGCTAGGGTTAGGTTTACTGTTAGGGCTAGGGTTCTTAGGGTTAGAATTAGGGTCAGGATTAGGGTTGTTAGAATTAGGATTAGGTTTAGGTTTAAGGTTGTGGTTAAGTTTGCTAGGGGTAGAGATAGTGTTAAGGTTAGTGTTAGGTTAATGGATAGGGTTGTTTGGGTTAGGTTTGTTAGTGTTAGGATTGTTAGGTCTAGTGTTAGGGTTAGGTTTATGGATACGGTCAGTGTTATTATGTTTAGGGTTATGGTTAGGGTCATATTAGTTAGGGGTAGGGTTAGGGTTAGAGTTACAATTATGGTTAGATTTGTTAGTGTTACAGATAGGGTAAGGGTTAGGGTTGTTTGGGTAATGTTAGATTTAGGATTAGGGTTATGGTTAGGGTTAGTATTGTTAGGGTTAGGCTTAGGGTTGTTAGGTATAATGTTAGGGATGAAGCTGTGTTTATGGTTATGGTTAGTGTTCTTAGTCTTAGCACTTAGGGTTAGGGCTAGGGTTAGTATCTTTAGGTAAGGTTTATGGTTCTTAGTGTTATGGTTAGAATTAAGGTTACTTTTATGGTTTGGTTTAGTGTTAGGAGTAGTGTTAGGTTTATGGTTAGGGTTAGGATTTTAAGGTTAGGGTTATGGTTGTTAGGGTTAGGGTTGGCATTAGGGTTGTTATGTTTAGGGATAGGATTGTAAAGTATAGTGTTAGAGTTAGTGTTAGGTTTACAGTTAGGGTTAGGGTTTTTAGGTTTCATGTTAGGATTAGGTTTATGATTAAGATCAGGCTACTAAGGGTTAGGGTTGTTAGTGTTGGGTTAGGGTTACAGGTATGGTTAGGTTTGTTGGAGTTAAGGATAGGGATAGGATTAAAGTTGTTAGAGTTAGGGTTAGCATTAGGGTTAGGGATAGGGTTATGGTTGGGTTTATGGTTGTAAGGGTTAGGGTTAGTGTTAGGTTTAGGGATGTGGTTGTAAAGGTTAGATTTAAGGT
>PVIH01031788.1:0-10406 GCA_004025045.1 Sigmodon hispidus | reverse complement strand
GGGAAGAGACCTTGAATAAGGATATATAGGGAAAGCTGAACACAAAGAAAATATATGTGTAGCAATCTTATTTGTATTTCTACCCTTGATAAGCCATGCTTATGATTCTTATCCTCTGTATAGTTATTGTTAACTCTTCTGCATTTTAAATTCTTTTTACTGTTTTTTTTTGATAAATACAAAATAAAGAAAAAAAATTCAATAAAAATATGAAATATAAATTAGTCAGTTCAAAATAAGTTTTCTAGAAATTCTGGTGCAGTGAGATAGAAGAAATAAAATTTGATTTATGTGATTGATTAATATCCTGTCAAGGTTCAGGGAGAAGGTTATGCCAGTTCATACTTGCTGTGAGAAATTTGGCTGTGATGACATTAATCCAGATTTTTCAGAAAGCAAGATAAACAGCTTAGTTCCAGATTGATTTTGTAGAACTTTGTCATGTGATTGCATGTTGGTATTTAGCCCAGTCTTTTATGATTCCAGATTAGCAGTTAGTTGAAATCAGTAGTCTTTTATAAATATTATTTGCCATATCTTATCATGAAAGCGCACAAAAAAGAAACTGAATTATTTTTTACTAAAAGACTTCATTGCTTTTGTATTTTCATATATTCTGATACTTGTCAAAAAATGATAGATCTTTGGAATTCATAGAGTTCATCTAGATATTCCACAAAGAATGAAAAAGTATTGAAATTTCAGAAATTGCTCAATTAGGGAGTGGTTAGTAAATTAGTGATGTAAAAGCCAGAGAGTTTACTCGTACTACTAATGTAGCAATGGGATGATGCCTTTTTTCTTTTAGGAACTTAACTGATATAGAGTAAACAAACAATATCTGTTAGCTATTGCCTTAAACCAATTTCAACAGTAAATATAAAAATATCTTTTTTGCATCAAGAAAAATTGCCTTTATGTAAACTTTATCTTATTTTATGGTTATATAATCAAGAATCAATTATTAGATTTATTTTTATCTAGTGAAGATATATATAAACCTTATAGAGGAAGACAGTAGAAAGCTGCCACAGTCGTGCTGAGGATGCAGTTCAGTCCTGGTTTCTGATCTTCAAACCTTTGGAGTACTCTCAATTTACTTTCCTTTGAGAGTGCATTTTATTTCTTTCATGGGAATATTGTTTTAGTTGTATAACATGTTTTGTCATTCTTGAGGTAGTCTAGAATATCAAGGAATGCATTCTAGTAAAACTGAAGATTAATCACTGTCTAAAGTTATATAAAAACAATGAGTTTCTCACATTTTAGTGAGGTAATTCTGGGTACTTACTGATAAAGACCATCACTAACACCACTTCTACCACCAGAACAAATTCACACACTTGACCTTTGAGACGTCCTCTATACACTTAGAAAAATAGTATAAGTCAATTTGGTGAAGTAATTTCATACTCATTTGTTGTGTCAGGCTCAATAAGGAATAAAAGCTTTGATCTCAGGATAACGTACCAGAAAATATATTGAAAGAACTTTTAACACAAGGTCATTTAACTCTGTTTAATTTTCTTTCTTTTAAGTAAAAAAAAAAAATGAACAAAAGTTTAGAAAAATGAGAATAATTCCATAAAATATATGTGTAAAGACCCTACAAATCCCTAAAATAAAATAATTACAAGTATCCTAGCTCCAGCTGCTTAGATGCCAGAGTGAAATGCCATGAATAACAGCTAGTACAAGATATCTGTTCTTGAGCCAGGCAACTGTACTATGTAAGCCCTGAAAAAAATGCAAAATAGATAAAACAAAAAGCAAAAATTTCAAATAAGCAATTATAAATATAGCCAAAGATACTTGTTAAAGAGGGTATAAATGAATCTATTAATAAAATCTATGAAAACACAAAAAGTAGAGTGAAATAAAGAAACCAGTTCAAGACTGGAATTGGAAATGGAATATATAATGAATCCCAAATTGTGAGAGAAAAACTAAGCAAATGAAACAATTATTGCAGAGATAAGCCTCACCAACACAATCCAAAAAAAAAAAAAAAGAGAATTTCAAGTTTGGATGACATGATAGCAAAAAATTGATACCACAGTAAAAATAAATGTTAAAAAGATTCCAGAAAATTAGGGACACTATGGAAAGATTAATCTACAAATAATAGGAACAAAGGAAGGATAAACCTAGAATATATTTTCAAGATAATCATATAAGAAAAATTTCCTAACTTAGGAAGAAAGTGCCTGTCAAGATACATTATACCCTGCCCATTGGTATATTGGGATAGAAAATAAATTCATCATGTCACATAAAAATCAAAACACTAAATAGATAATTTTCAGCTTTGTATATAAACACAAAAAATCTATGATTGTTTCACAATTAGAAATAAAAAAATAACTACTAGAGGTATTACTGTCCCAATTTCAAATGAAACTATAGAAATACAGTAATAAAACAATATTATTTTGATACAAAACAGACATGATGATTAACAAAATTAAACTAAAGACCCAGACATAAGTTCACAATCCTATTCCTATTGACACTTGTAGATATTTTGATTTCTTTTTGCACAGTATGGAATCCCATCAATCACTAAACAAAAATGGCATGATATATAAGACTCATGCAGGGCATTTGGAAAATAAACAATAACAATTGTCTAAATTAAAAAAAGAAGGAGAAAAGAAATTCAGTGGCATTGCATTATGGAGACACAACCAGAGCATGGTGTGCATTAATTCTAAAAGTGCAATAAAGTTTTGACAGGAAGGCTCAGTGAACTATTTCTGTGAAACTCACTAGTAAGTGCTTTGATTTATAAAAATAAAAATTCTTAAAAAAAACCACAGAGAAGCATGATGCCATTGTAGAATTCTTAGTGTCATATCTCTCAGTGTAGGAAGACATCTCTAGTCATGATTTTCCATTGTTCTGGAAAATATTTCTGGACATGTGATAAGGCATGCATAACTCCATGAGTTGAGAAAACTGCAGTTGAGAAATATATTAAATAAATCTAATCTATTAAATATTGCCACTTAGTCATATTGTACATCATGATTACAATTTTAGGCACTTTTTGTTGTGAAGCTAATGAATGTATGCTACTCACGAATAAAACCTCACAAATTATTCTTAAAACTACTTAAAATGAGAAATTATTTATATTATACTTCAAAACATCTTTATAAAGAAATCCAATCATGATATGTTTCCCTAATCTTTACATAGGTTACTATTTCATAGAGTTACACAAAAGCACATGAAATATAATCACAAGGCAGACTGAAACTGAGTTGCATTAAGCACTTAAACAAATGCTCAACAAAAAATTTAAGAGTAATATATCTAATAGTTATTTTTAAACACATACTTCCGTGGCTGCCAAATAAAAAGAAAGTATATAAAAAAGACATATTATTTATTTTTTGCTATAATTTATTTTTAATTGAACTAGAACGATGTCATCAATAATTTCCTTCCTCAATCACACTCTATTTTTTCTTATTGTTACACACACATACACACACACATACACACACACACACTCACACACATACACACGTGTACATGCATACCTATTCCAAACATATTTAATATAATCTTAAAGGTTAAGTTGATTCTTGGAAGCTTAGATCGCAATGATCAGTTATATAGTTTGAGTTCTTAATTTAGGCAAATGACAGAATCATTTTTGTGTGCTCACTGTTTCTTGTTCACTGTTTGATCCCTGTTCTGCTATTGGAATCAGAATGGATTGTTTTGCAGAAAATAGGAAAATATTTTGCTTTTTATTATCTACTTATCTACCAGTTTTATTTTCTACATAAAAAACACATTTGTACGGCAATTTCTTAAAGATTTTGAAATTTCATTTTATAAAACATTCACACTTTCTTTTACATTTAGTAACAACTATAATTGCAGTTGATCCATCATGGTAATTCAATACAATTATCCAATTATAAAACTAAGTGATACATATCCTTAATAAAACCTACAAAATACCTTTTGACATATTTTCTTTAATTTAATCTTTGTTACAAAATGAGAGACCTATAACAAATTACAATAGTATTTGAGTGTAAAGTAGAAACTTGAAATTGTGTAGTTCTATGGTAAAGGAATTAATACAGTTACAAAGTGCTTGTATAGCAACAACTACACCCAGTGTTTAAGAAGTGAATTTAAAAAAATAAGAATGTAACAGAAAATTGACATCTCTTAGGGTAGGTGTATTTTTTTATTCTTCAATCATTATTAAAAAAAATCACAATAAAGATAAAATCAGAATAAAACAGAAGCCAGAATTAAACCAAAATGTCAAAATAATATATTTGTTAAAAAACTGAGCATAAAGGCATTAAAAACATTGTTGTCATTTCTATTAGTTCCTTGTATATCAAATTCAATTTAAACCTCATGTAACACACCATGAACTTTCTCAGAATAAGCTACAATTTCTTTCAATAGTTCTATTATTGTGACTGTTCATGTGAAATTACTTCAGTTAAGCAAATAATACTACATTTGAATACCTTTTAATATCCTTTCACACACAGTATTTCCCCTTAATGGATATATTTTAAATAACTGGTCTAATTGATTATTTTACTTTTCTCTTTTGTAGTAATAAATAGGTAGAATTAAAGCTATCCTTTTAGTACCCACTGGTTAAGGCTTGTATTCTGTCCTCATTATATTCTCTATTTGAATGGCATTTTTTTCTAAGTTATAAAAACAAGTTTAAAGTATCTAAAATACTTAAAAATTATATATTGTTGAAATATAATCTTTTTTTTAAAAGCTAATAAAACTTTAAAAAAAGAATTATATTGTGATTATGTAACATTTTGTGTCGTGTTTTACCTCTGATGTGGTATATGTTCCATATATGTTGTAGAATATCTGGACATTTCATGAAATTTTGTTGAAAAAATTCTTAGTGTAAGTACACTGGTTTCTCTTTTATGTACTCGTCAGGTAATAGCTTCATTTGTGCTGTTATAGATAATGGTGTGCACTTATAGCCAAGCTCTCTGTAAAAAAAAAAATGTATTAATGTATCATGGACATATACCTGGAAATGTGAAGGCTGAGTCATTTAAGTGTCTGTCCTTTACATTTTAAAGAAATACATGTTGTATTTTAAAGAAGATGCAAATTACCACCTCCTCTCCACATTCTCACACATTATTATTTTCTGAATTACACAAGTTTGAAAGTGTTTGATAAGTTATTGCTTTTAGAACAACACTTTTATTGACTGGTACCCTTTTTTTATGTGGGTATTAATCACCCATGTTACTTAGATTTTGATTTCACAAACAAAAATTGTTATCATGCTTAATTAAAAAATAAAGATTTTTTTTTCTTAGTTTCAGAAGTTTTGGTATATGAACAGAATCATAAGATGTTGATCATTTCATCAGAGCCAGAACAACAAGAAAAGAATGCAGGAAAATGGAGCATGAGATAGAATAAGAAGGGGTATATATGCTGATATGATACACAGAAGCAAAGAACATTAAGTAAAGGTACTTGGATGGCTCTCAATGAGTTATAATTCTTTCATTATTCCTCAGTCCCTAAAGTTACACTTTCTTCCTAGGAGATCAAGAGGATGTTGACAGACATTAATACATAAAAGCTTGGGAAAACTTTATTCAAATTGTAGATTTCTTCATGTGCTTTCTTTAAAAAGCATGCTATACAAACATTTTATTCATTTTTTAAAAATATTGTAGATCAACTTTTTATGCATTTAGATTCTGTGTCAAAAATATAATTTATGTGGATAATTTCCCTTTCTCTGGACCCTCATTTGGTTGATGATTCACAATTTTCCTTAAATGTTTCTTACTGATTTTGAATTGTTATTTACAATTTTATCATTTTTATTATGCTTGGATATGTAAGCATATATTCTTTAACCCAAGTGAGTTTAAAATACTCGATAATTTTCAAAAGCTTTTTAACTACAACTTTTGATACATTCATTTCTCAGTACCAGTTGCATTACAATAGTATTTTCATAATACTTTTTCTTACATTTTGGACAAAAAAATCTATTTAACTGCAGTTGAAGAGTCTGTTTGTAGAGTCTTATTTATTTATTTTTGTCTGGAAATATTCATATATTCCAACATGTGTTTTAAATTGCTGTAGCATTTTGATTTTTAAAATATGATAATGTGTCCTTTCCAATTGTGTTCTCTTTCAATACTCTTTGAATTGGAGATCTCATATGATTATCAGAAGGCAATAGCTTATCAGAGTAAAAATCCCCATTGGATTTGATATGCATTTTACTTATTGTTTTATTGCTAATAAATCTGTCTCATTCTGTTAGTAGGAGTAAGTCTTCTTTTCTATTAAATGGAGATATTTCAAAATTTTATTTCTTCCTGGATTTTTCAATAATATTTTAGAGCTCCCAGTTGAGCCTCAAGTTCTTTTGGTAAATTAGCTTTTAAACATTTTAACTTTTCTTATTGTATGTTAAGTATATTTAATTTTACAATTTTTATATTATTGACATTATTACATTTAAGATGTGTAACAAATTAATTTTAACTAGATTTCATAATGCATAGAATGGCAAGTAATATGTAAAGACCAATGTATCATCACGATTAATAGAATAAAAACTGATAAACCAATTAATGTTATTAAAATGATTTATGGATAAAAGAAACCTTCAACAAATTATTAATGATATTCTTCATAGAGTATAAACTACTAATTTTGATGTTCTTATAGAAATACAGAAGGCAAGAGTAGCCCAAACATAGTATTTATATTGTATGTATTGATTCTTTTGGGATTTCATACCATGTATTCGAATCTTATTCCTCTTCATATTCTTTCATAGTCTTCCTCTGACCTTGCCTCATCAAATAAAATTAAACAAAAAAATTAAAATCAAATTAAAAATAAAACAAATAATAACAAACAAACATGCTAAAAGAACAGTCTTAGTGTGGGAGCTGTAGTCTGATACAGTGAGTACCACAGTATATCCTTTAGTCCTTACATCTTAACTTGGATTTTTAGCAATGACTCAAAGCCTCTGGTTACTGTGACACTCACACCCTAGATACTGGATTTTGACTGAGACTCCTCGTGGATATTCTGTTGTTAACTACTGTCTTGGAGATCCTGCAGATTTGGATCTGCAGCTCTGAACCCTTCACTTGGGATAACAGTTTATAAATGAGGTGGATGTTGTGGTGGGACAACTGATAACCATGGTTCTGGGACTGGGTGGTTGCTGGGATACTCAGCCTGTCAGCTTTCCCTCAATTAAACCACTAAGGTTGAGTTCTCCAGCACTGACCTGGCTAGCTCACCCCATGCAGCACACAGCAAAGAGCTGGGCAAGTTCTCTAAATCTCATGCCTTTGGACTTGCTTTCTTGAAACTCTACCAACAGTATCAGCTCTAGTATGTTGCCCTGGCTAGGTGCAGAGCCCACACTCTTAAGTGATGAATTTTGTGAAGGGCTAACTCAGCTCCCCCTCCTGCCACAGACAGTGAGAAGCAGGGCAGAAAAAGAGAGCATCTGTCCCTAGCCCATTCCACCATATAGCATATAAGTTGTAGGGCCAGATCTCTCATTCACAGAGCTAGACTACCTGTGCTCAGATACTCTATTGTGTTGCTCAGGTGAGGTGCAAGGCTCTCTCTCCCAAGTGCTGCAGCCACTGCAAGCAGTTTCAGCTTTCCTACTTTTATGATGCTGGGAAGAGCTTTCCTCATTACATTACAAAAGAGCAAAAAGCAAAGCATGTCCAAGCTGCAAACCATAATCAACAAACAGCTTGGGATCTGGAAGACCTTGGACCAGCACCTTGGAGTCCACTCCCTCCAGAGGAACACCTGACCCAGTCTTGATGTTGTGGTGAGGAAAGCAGATCTGCCAGGAGTGGATGCTGAACTAAGCCACCTTGGGACCTTGGGACCTCCTGTCCTTGCTGGGGAGGAGATAAAGAGATGGGGACAAGAAAGAGTGACTGGGAGGGGCAGGAGGGGGAAGGCAGTTTGAACAAGGGGATACATGGATAAAATGTATGACTTTATTGATAATAAAAAAGATAACAGCCAAAAAATGGGTAGTAAATATATATGTGGACACACAGGAATGTTGAAAGTTATTGCATTTTTGAAATGCCTTGAGGTTCTGTGAGTCTCACATAATATGCCATATTATGTGAGTATAAATAGTATGATATCAGCATTTGAGAGTGATATTTGTCTCTTCTCACTTTTAATGTCAGTTACATTTTTCTTGCTGTGATAAAATACCCAACAAAAGAAACTCACAAAAGAAAGATATTTTGTTTAGTTATAATACAGAATACAGTGTATCTTGAAAGGTAAGGAATCCTCACAAGTGGACAGACAGCTTTCCAGTTGCCTCTGCCGTCCGGAGGAAAAGAGGGGTATTTGTCTTCAGCTCAGCTTAGCTCACTCTTTTTTATAACCTGAAACTCCAAGCTCACAGAATGGTGCCACTCACATTACAGGATGACATTCCACCTTAATTTACTCCATCTGGAAAATACTGTACACACATCCTCAGAGGTTTCCGTCATAGATGATTATAGATCCCTTAAAGGTGACAGCGTTAATCAAGTCATTCTTTACTAAAGAAAAAAATCTCTGTTAGAACCAAAGATTAATTTTATACCTTTTACTACTTAAAATGTTTACACAAATCTCTCGAGAATTATGTGTACAGTGATGCAGTACACTGCCCTGTTGTACAGCCATAATATAAAAACTAAGCCTTGAAGATTTAGAAGCCAGTTAACTGTTTTCTCTTTGTACAATTTTTAGGTTTTTTTATTATGATATTACCTCTTTACACTATTTATCACAGTAAGAAACCATGATTGTGGCCATGCTTAATACTTTATTAGCAATTCCCTGAAATTTTGAGTTTGTGAATCTTTTCTAATACCTACCAACATATGGAATCTGAGGCATTATAAAGGTTCTATCTGAACATGCCTCCAGAGACATACTTCAACTATGTTCTAACTTAAATTTTGTCATTTCACAGAAATTGCCACAAAGCCTTATATATCATGCCTTCAAACAGGAATTTCTTAAAGCATATTATATATACAACTTTGAGCAGAGGAAAGGTTATGAGTGGTTTTCAAATGTTCACCACCTTTAAAAAACAACTATTTGTAAAAGAATCATAGAAAATATACCATTAAAAGACCTCGAAGATCATTGAGACTATTTAAATCAAAATGGTGAGGCTACAAGAGTGCACAGGTGCTTGGGCAGGCTTATAATGTTTTGTGTTTTGCTAGTTCTGTTTGGATAAGAGTCATGTCATCATAGAGAGCTCTACTCATCTTTCAGAAAAAAGCCTTGAAGGGCTTTCAACATAGAGATGGGTCATATGTCATGCTGGATAAAATTACCAATGTCATACATTAATCAGTGTGACTGAAAGAAAAAGTCCAGTAGGTAATAAAGAAGATAAATATTCCATGAACAATAAACACAGACTACACACACAGTGTAAAGCCTTCAGAAGCAAACAATACAATACAAATGTGATGGCCATGTGATCTACATCCAGCTATACTGTGAGACATCCCAGACCCATTCAATAGCACATTAAGCCACAATACTACACCAAATGGCAGTGAAAAAGTGTGAGGTCTAAATGCCAGTTCAGCTTCTGTTTATCTTTTGCAAAGTTAATGTTTCTTCCCTAGTGTGGATTAGAAGTGCATGCTATGCTCTTAATTTCGTATGATTCACTGCTAAATTTTTCCATCAATTTCAGATGGGAATTTTTAATTAGAATTCTTAAATTTGGGTGTATTTTGGAGAATGTTTAACTGTAACCTTTACTGTGGAATGGAAAGAAACCACTGAGGACCAGGAAAAAATGATGATAAACCATCTGCCATCAAAGAACTCATCCCTAGCTAGTAGTAAATTTTGAGAGATGACAAATGCAGGTGTTGAGGCCTTTTTAGATAAAACTGGTCATGGGGAAAAACCTTGTTCTGCTGAGTGCTTCATTCATGACACTGTCCCCCCAAGGACAAAGAAGTAACACACAAAGAAGTACAAGAATTAACAGTCCCAGAACCCAGTGAAAGAATATATTTCCATTTATGGTGTACCTCTGAATCACTTGATATAGAATTTGAAGATGTACTGATACAAACAACCAGTCTACAGTTAATTGTCATATATTATTATTGTGTTGTTTTATTTTAGAATGAATGCAATTTTCCAAAATCTTTATTTGAAATGGATTTAATTATTCTGGAAGTTCTATACAAAATGAAGATTTTCACTAAAAAAAAAAAAAAAAAAAAAAAAAAAAAAAAAAAAAAAAAAAAAAAAAAAAAAAAAAAAAAAAAAAAAAAAAAAAAAAAAAAAAAAAAAAAAAAAAA
>PVIH01031787.1:0-10381 GCA_004025045.1 Sigmodon hispidus | reverse complement strand
TTTAAAAAGCAAAAAAAGGACAGAATGTGAGATAATGCTGTAAATATTTTTCATTTGTATTTGTTTAATAAAAATCTGATTGGCCAGAAAGCAGGCAGGAAGTAGAGGCTAGGAGAATTCTGGGAGAGGAAAAGTAGAGCAGGAGACTTCAGCCAGACGCAAAGGAGGTAAAATGAAAATGCTGTATTGAAGCAAACGTGGATAAACATGGAGAAGAATCATGGATTAGTTAAAAAGTAAGAGCTAGCAAGTAATAAGCCTGAGCCATAAGCCACAGTTTATAATTAATATAAGCCTTTGTATGATTATCTGGGGTTAAGTGGCTTTGGACTGGCTAGGTGGCACAAAAACTTTTAAGTACACAACCTAAGTCAGAAAGCCATAGGATCTCTGTCTCTGTTTCTCTCTGTCTATCTCTGTCTCTCTCTCTCTGTTTATCCTTTGTTAAGACCCTAAGGATAACCAACCATCTCTCATGAAATCTGAACCCATGTCTTTGGATAGTACACTGTCCATTTCCTACATGACTCTATTTAAATACTTAATATGCTCACTATCTTGGCTTCATTCTGGCTCATCCTGAAATTCTTTTCTTGAGGGTAGCCAAGGATCTGCCTTATCTGAGCATTTCTATGTGGAAAAGAAACTCCTCTGGCTGCTAGGAGCTGCCTTGAGCTATTGTCTCCCTCTGCTACTCCCCATAATGTTTTATACACTAGGAAGTAGAAATAGTTTTGCTAAGCATATTAATATTCTCTATAGCTTAGTAGAATTAAGGTCATATGGGTTATAAGATGCTCTTTCATATGTTCTTATTCTAGAGTTTTGCTACAGTTCAATCTTAGTGACATTAGACATGAACTAATATAAATTATGTTCTTAATTTAAAACTGGATTTGACTATTAGTATCTGTTGGAACATAGATCCCTAAAGTATAATCCCCCTTACTAAAGAGATACGTTCAGAAGAACAGGGCACATGCCTCTGACAATGAGCTATGATGTAACTAACAATGGGAAGAGGAGACAGAGGAAACACATTGGATTTCCCGAGAAGGTAAGTGGAAGTCACTAGTGCCTCTGGCTTTTCTGAGTTCACGGAAAGATATTACTGTACAAGGAACTTTGGAAAACATGTGTGTAGTGGAATTATGTTGGTAATGCTGTAGATATTTGTCCCATCTTTGGGTTTAATAAACAGTTGATTGGCCAAAGGCAAATAGGAAGTGTGTGTAGGGCTACCAGGCTAAGAAAACTGAGTACAGGAAGAACAGAGACAGATACCAGATAGTCCCCAGAGAGAGCTGCCACAGACACTGCCAGGAGACAGCAGCAAAGAGGAAAGAAGCTGAAATGCTGCTCTGAGAAAAGGTACCAAGCCACACAGCTGAATAAGATGGGTTGAGTTGAGATGAAGGAGTTAGCAAGTTAGGCCCTAGGTCAATCAGCATAAAAATAATATAAACCTGTGTGTGACTATTTGAGGCTAAGTAGGGCCAAGAGTGAGACTAAACCTTTGTTCCAGGTCTGGAAAGTCTGGGCCAGAATCATTTACAACACATTTGTTCTTAATAAATTTTTTAAATTTATATAAAAATTTTAAAGTGACAAAGGAAAAATGATGGCATAGCAAAACAACACACCCAGTATCACATAAAAATTTCAGACAGCTGTAAGACAACTAAGTTTATCTTACTGGATTCAAATGATCTCTTTTTAAAACAGGTTTTCTTCCTGGCTCATACTGAAGAGTTGCAGTAGTGTTTGATGTCATTGTTCACATGTATTTTAAAAAGTAATTACTAAATCTGAGTAAAGCGGGGAGTAGTGGCATTTGCCTTAATCCTAACACTTAAGAGGTGTCTGTTGGGAAGTTAAATGTTCAAGACTATTCTTAGTTATAAAGAACAAAACAAGGCTAGCCTGGGCTATGTGAGATCCTATCTTAAAAAAATAATAAAAACAAGCAATAGCAACAAACTAAAAAATCTGAGATAGTCTGAACATGATGAGACATGCCTTTAATCTGAGTCATTGGGAGGCAGAAGCAGGTAGATCTGAGTTCCAGGCCTGCCTGATCTACATGAAGTGTACCAGGTCAGCCACGGTTATATAATAGAACCTTGTCTTATAATGACAACAGCAACAACAACAAACAAAAAAGTGAAATAAAATACTGCTATGTAGTTTATCCTTAGATATCAGAATACCTTAAAATGAACACAACTAGAAAATAGGAAGCCATAATAGTAGGAAATGAAGCAGTATTAAGTGTGTTGGCTAATCTCTGTTGTCAACTTGACCGACATTTGGAATAAACTAAAATACATGGGGTAGGAGACCCCGTGGGTGGTTTTCTTGATCAGATGGAAGACCCAGTCTATGTTGCTGGTTGTTTTACTTTTGATGGGCCTACCACTCAGTTCCCAAGTAAATCACACAAGTGGAGGTTTATTCTTAGTTATAAGTGCCTAGCCTTAGCTTGGCTTGTTTCTTGCCAGCTTTCTGTAATTTAATGATCTCCTCTATCTTTTGCCTCCTGGTTTTCCCTTTCTATTCCTCTACACCTTTCTTTGTGTCTTGCTCTGTAGCCTGCTGTGTAGTTGGATGACTGGCCTCTTCAGTCCTCCTCCTTCTCTGGCTATCTCTTTTTTACTCCCAGATTTCTTCTTCAATGTATTCCCTCTGCCTGCCAGTCCTGACTATTTTTTCTCTGCCTTGCTATTGCCCATTTTGTTCTTTATTAGACCATCAAGTGTTTTAGATGAGCAAAGAATCACAGTTTCACAGAGTTAAATAAATGCAATATATATAAAAGTAACAGACCTTAAAATAATGTTCTACAACAGCAGAATTTGGAAAATTAAAATATATTCATCATACTATTCACACGTATTCTGGATTTTAGTGGGTTTCTGCCTTAAGTTCTGAAAAGGCTGAATCTATAATTACACATTTATTAGAAACAATGGCTATAATGGGCACACCAATACAAAATAAAACTGAAGAAGTCCCAGCTTATGTTTCCAGTAAAATGAAACAATATAAAACACATTACAGGAATACCATACTACAAGACAAGCAATTGCTGAAAGATTTAATCTCATTGTAAAGGAGATGCTAGATAAACAGAAGAGGGATTTGAGGATGCCTGGAGATAGAGTTTATAAAGCTTTACTATAATTCTTTTAAAACACTAATGAAACACAAAGAACAACTGCTGAAAGACATTGAATTCTGAAAAAATATTGCTAAATTGGGTCAGTCAATATTGTAAAGATGCTGTGAAATCTTTATGGAGTCTAGAAAAAGTGTTAAGATGGGGTGATTATGTTTTCACAGGAGATAAATTGTGAACACCATCAAAACTGATAAAAATCCCGCATGAACAAAAGGAGTCTCTTGTATGCTTTATCTCTTGAGATGCCACTGACTAAAAATAAAAATACAGATGGTCTTTGGAGCACACAACTAATTCTGACTCCTGGAGACAGCTGAAGAATTTGTGTGACAAAGTATCCGTATGACATTCAAGTGACTCAGAATGCTACAAATCTGTTCCTTGCTATGCTGTTTGTGGAAAATATACAGGTAATGGGACTGATTATACTTACTAGGCCTTTATTCCTAATTCTCAGCAGCAAATTGGAATTGCAAGAATTCTGGTTGTAATGAAAGAAACCCAGAGCCAGATATCAGAGAAAGGCTGAAATATCAGAGAGAGGAAACACCACAGTCAAATCTCACCCCGCTATCTTCCAGCCTCCTCAGCTTCTTTCCTGGTCGCTTCTAATTGCTGCTGTTTCCCCAAGCTTGCCTTAAATACCTTCTTTGCCCAGCTGTATCCCATCCAGGTTAGGATTAAAGGCATGAGCTAATTTATTAAGTAGTCAGCCTTAAACTCACAGAAATACAGAAAGATCTCTATCTCTGGAGTTATGGGATTAAAGGTATAGGTCACCACTCCTGGCTTTTCCTGTGTTGGGATTAAAGATGTGTGCAATTGAAGCCCAGTCATTTGGCCTTATATTCACAGACATCCAGAACTCCTGGATATCCAGAACTTCTAGAGCTATGTGAGTTAACACTGCTCTGTTATGCAAGGAACTCCTGGAGCTACCTCTGCCTAGTTTAACTCTGGGTTGATCTCTTGATTTTCCAGGTTTTATTAAATATGTAACATATCACCAATATCCATTTTTATGTCAAAAATAAAAAAGAAAGTTATAACTAACATAAGAAAAACCATATACAATAGGTACCATAATTATATACAATATATACAAACAATAATTACATGAGGAATGTTAAATTCATTAACAATTGACAAATTCAAAGAAAATATTCCATCATTTATCCTATTTTGGTGAATCCAAAGGATTGTACTTAATCCACTTTGTATCTAACTTGTATTACTAACTAAAAACTATATTTCAATGTGTCTTAAACTTATATACCTTAACTTCTAAGTAAGTTTCCTTTCTAAAACTGTCACTGGAAAACTATAACTAATAACTATTTCATCTTCAAATCCCTCAGAAACCCAAGAGGAAATAATATTAAGTAAATAGCACAAGCAAGCAAGTAACTTTCAAAAAATGTAAGAAATAAAACAACTGACTGCCTGGACAGTCATCCAATGTTCTTCTGTGCCATTGAAGCATCCATCTTTGGCCTACAGGCCTAGCATGTCTGACAAACTTCTTTGTGAAGCAGAATATTCTCAAAGACCTTCATACCTTGTCTTGCCAAGGTTCAGCAATACCTTTTTCTGTGTGTCTTCTGCTTGTCCATTTTGAATATCATACTGTAAGCAGTCAAGGCAAGAGTACTTTCTTGCTCAGTGGCTAACTTTTGTCACAAAGAATGTCAAGTTATATGGAGGAGTTTCCTTGATGTCCATAATCTTTTCTGAAGTAGATTGGTGCTGCCAGGAGCAGATGTCTCATTGTCATAAAAATAAGGACCCATGTTTTTAAAATATCTTAAATGTCATATTCTATGGATCTCTAAAGTGTTTAAAGAAGACTGGGAATACTTGTTCATCTAAAATATATCTGATCTTGAAAAAAATATCTAATGGCTATAAGTTTGATTGTAATGTCTAACTACTAACTTGTGTTTCTTTATATCCTAAATATCTCACTTGACTATAAGTTTGATTGTAATGTCTAACTACTAACTTGCATTTTTTATATCTTAATTAGTTGGTAATAATAACTTCCATGGACTAGAAATTTGTATTACATTGTTAGATGAACTGTATAATACCTTAAACAAGCATAGATATATATGTACAGTAACAAAATTAATCTCAACTTTATATCAATATACACAATTTGTATACAATATACAAAAACCCAATCCAATGTAAAATATTGAAAGCTAGTAATTCCTTCTTAAAAGTAGACTCAATAATCTACTCTTATATACTATCATATCTGTATCTTCTTTTTCTTTCTTTCTTTTTTCTTTTTTTTAAAACAAGAACCCCCTCTTGTTTAGCTTTTTTCTAACCATAACCAATGTCAATTTTTAACTGATTACCCTCAACAAAGACTATCATCTATAGCCCATTGAAAGATCAAAAACCACCCACCCCACCTCTTGGAAATATGGGTGCTGTGTTCCTAAATTTACTTCCTGCTGTCTGAGAGCAATGGTATCTTTAGGGGATCCTGAAAAATTTTGTTAATTGTCAAGTCCTGAAACGTATAGATGTATCATTTGCTATCCAGTCTCTGCATAACAGGAAAGTGCATGGCTTGTCTCAAGTCCTGGCTAATGTAGTCTGTGAAGTTGGTTCATTTCAGCTAGTCACCTCAAAATTGTCCTGAGCAGTTTGTAGTCCAAATCTGACACAATTAGGCATTGTAATGGATCATTGCAGAAAACTGATAAGAGACTAAAACCCAACACAAGGTGCAGGAAACTAAATGTATAAATAATTATTTAGAGTAGAATTAGTAACAATAGGACAATTCATTCTTTTTAGTTATTCTTCTGTCCCATATCAGGTGGCTCTTCTGATGTGATACAGAAATTTTGCATTTCCCTTTAACAATTATGCTTGGGTTTAGAGAAGGAAAGAGCCATATTCGAACTCTAATGCCAGCTTTAAATTATAATTAAACTGGGACTTCAACTTTTCTTACAAATAAAGATATATAGAGGTGAAGAGATAAGATTTTACCCTGCAGAGTATATTGGTACCAATGAGTCCAATATTCTTTTGCTTCTGAATTTTTCTGGATAGCCTCCCTTCTGTTGTATATGTCTGCATGACCAAGGTCTTTTAACTTCTTGAAGATGGGTATTACTGGCTTCTGTAAAGACACAAACAAAAACCTGCCCCAACCCTTTGCCTTTTCTTACAACTTGTAAGAATTGTAGTATAAGTGTATGAGCCATCAATTCTTATTTTCATAAAGTTTCTCTGGTTCAAATCAAGTTTTCATTAAATTTTTAAATTAATTTTTAATTTTTAAGCAAGAAAGTCCTGGTAAGAAGTTATAAAGACACAAAAATAACATGGCTGCCAACCAAGACTACTGTACTCAGCAAAAAAAATCATTCACCATGGATGGAGTAAGAAAGATATTTCATGACAAAATTAGATTTAAATAATACCTGTCCACAAATCCAGCCCTACCGAAAGCATTAGAGGGAAAACTCCAACCTGAAAATCTCAGATACACCCATGAAACCACAAAAAAAAATCAATAATCCCAGAGAAGAAAAGCCCAGAGAAAGGAAATACATGCAAGCTACCACCAAACATACCAGGAAATAACAATCAGTGGTCATTAATATCCCTTAATATCAATGGACGCAACTCACTTAAGAAAAGACACACACTAACACAATGGATACAAAATAGAAGCCATTCTTCTGCTGCATACAAGAAACACATCTCAACCACAAAGACAGACACAGGCTCAAAATAAACCTTTTCCCAATCAAATGGCCCCAAGAAACAAGCTGGTGTTGCCATCCCAATATCTAACAAAGTAGACTTCAAGCTAAAATCAATCAAAAGAGACCAGGACAGATATTACTTTCTCATCTCAGGAAAAATTGATTAAGATGAGATCTCAATCCTGAATATTTATGCCCCTAATATAAGGTCACCTACATATGTAAAAGAAACACTACTAAAGCTTAAAGTTCATATCAAATGTCACACTCTAGTAGTGGGAGACTTCAATACCCCACTTTCATCCTTGCATAGGTCTACCAGACAGAGACTCAACAGAGAAATAAATGGTCTAACAGACGTTATGATACAAATGGACTTAATAGATATTTACAGAAGTTTCCACCCAAACACAAAGGAATATACATATTTCTCAGCAACCCATGGAACTTGCTCTAAAATTGACCATATACTTGGTCACAAATCAGATATCAATAGATACAAAAATGGGAATAGCCCCTTGTATCATATCAGATGACCATGATCTAAAGTTAAAATTCAGTAACAACAAAAATCACAGAAAGCCTACAAACTCATGGAAACTGAACATCTCTACATTGAACCCCCTCTGGGTCAAGGAAAAAGTTAAGAAAGAAATAAAAAACTTTCTAGAATTTAATGAAAATGAATGCACAACATACCCAAACTTATGGGATAAAAATGAAAGCAGTGTTCAGAGGAAAATTCATAGCACTAGATGCCTATATTAAAAACTTAAAGAAATATCACACAAGAGATCTAACAACTTAGCTGAAGACTTTAAAACAATTAGAAGCATCTCACCTAGAAGGAGTAGACAGCAGGAAGTAATCAAACTTAGGGCTGAAATCAATACAATAAAAACAAAGAGAAACAATACAATGAATCAATGAATCAAAGAGTTGTTTCTTTGAGAAAATCAACAAGATTGACAAACTCTTATTCAAACTAACCAAAAGGCAGAGAGAGAGAGAGAGAGAGAGAGAGAGAGAGAGAGAGAGAGAGAGAATCCAAATTAACAGAATAAGAAATGAAAAGAGAAGACATAACCACCTTGAGACCTCTTGTCCTTTCTGGGGAGGGGAGGAGAAGTTGGAGAGGAGGGAGGCTGAAGGCTGACCAGGAGGGGTCAGGAGGGGTAAGGGAGTTGGAACAACGGCATACATGGATAAAAAACATGAGACTTTATTCTATTAAAAAAAAAAAAAACCTTAAATGGTGACAAGGACACAAGGACTTAAATAGTCCAAGAGAATTGTCATGATCCAGACTTTAATTGCATTCTAGTCATCTTGCCCTCTAAGCATTCTCCTACAGGAATTTTAATGCAAAGGAAAAATGTTACATTAGAATGGATATTTCTACCACATAAACCAAGTAAAAAATTGAAGACATATGTGGAAAAGATTTCTGAATTAATTTTTAAAATAAAATTAAGACTTTGTCAATTAACAGGAATGGATCCAGCAGAAATTGTTATACCTTTAACTAATGAAGAAATTGACCAATTATGGGTAGAAAGTGAACCTTGGCAAAGAGCCAGCAGTAATTTTTTGGGAGATATTAACAACAAATATTCTTAAAACAAAAGAATTGAATTATTAAAGAAAAAAATTGAATTATTCCTCATATTGTCTGAGATAAAACAATTTCTGAAGGCCCTACATTTTATAGCAGTGCATGTCTGTTAATCAGAAAAGGCAGGTTACAAATCAGAAAATATAAGTAAAGTGGTTCAAAGTCCTTATAATTCTGTTCAAAAGTCAGAATTATATGCTATTGTGATGATATTAAAGGATTTTACTAAAAATCTCAACATAGTAAAGTGGCTCAAAGCCCTTATAATTCTGTTCAAAAGTCAGAATTATATGCTATTGTGATGGTATTAATGGATTTTACTAAAACTCTCAATATAGTCACTGACTCTCAGTATGCAGAAAGAGTTGTTTTACACATTGAAACTGCTGATTTTATTGATGAGGAGTGAGAATTCATTATTTATTCGGTTAAAAAAATAATCAGGAATAGAGATCATTCCTTCTATATAGCACACATTCGATCCTATATGGGTCTGCCAGGTCCTTTAGCACAAGGTAGTGATGAAATTGATAAATTATTAATAGGGAATGTGCTAGAGGCCTCAGAGTTTCATAAAAAAAACATCATGTCAATAGTAAAGGATTAAAAAAAGATTTCTCCACTTGGCAACAAGCCAAAGAAATGATGAAAAGGTGAAAAGATGTGCCACCTGTTCCTTTTATATCCAAACTCCATTACCAGCAGGGAGTAACCCTAAAGGTATACATAGAAATGAAATCTGGCAGATGGATGTATTTCATTTTACAGAATTTGGAAAATTAAGATATGTACATCATACAATAGATATGTTTTCAGGATTTCAATGGGCAACTGCTTTGAGTTCAGAAAAGGCTGATTCTGTAATCATACATTTGCTAGAAGTTATGGCCCTCATGGGAATAACTGTAGAGATTAAGACTGACAATGCTCTGGCATATGTCTCTAGTAAAATAAAACAATTTTTTGCTTATTATAACATAAAGCATATTATAGGAATACCATGTAATGCTACAGGGTAAGCAGTCACAGAGAGATCGAATCAAAGTATAAAGGAGATGCTAAATAAACAGAAAGGAGTAACAAAGACCCATAGAAATAGACTATATAGTGCTTTATTAACTTTGAATTTTCTCAGTGCTAATGAGAAAGAAACAACAGCTGCTGAAAGTCATTGGACTGTAGAAAACGGCTGAGCTAAATCAACCTATTTCAAAATGTACTGACCTCAGAATGGAAGCCAAGATACGTGCTACATTGGGGCAAGGGTTTTGCTTTTGTTTCCACAGGTGAAGAAAAGTTATGGATACCATCAAAATTAATAAAGACTCGATCTGAACCAGAGAAACTTTATGAAAATAAGAATTAATGGCTCATCCACCCATACTACAATTCTTTAAGTTGTAAGAAAAAACAAAGGGTTGGGGCAGGTTTTTATTTTTGTCTTTACAGGAAACCAGAAATACTCATCTACAAGAAGTTAAAAGACCTTGGGCATCTAGACATCTACAATAGAAGGGAGGCTATCCAGAAAAATTCAGAAGCCAAAGAATATCACATCTATTTGTACCAATATAGTCTATGTGGTAAAGTCTTTCTTCTTTCCTCTATCTCTTTATTTATAAGATAAGTTGAAGTCCCAGCTAAATTATAAATTAAAGCTGGCTTTGGAGTTGCAGTGTGGCTTTCTCCTTCTCTAAACCCAAGCATTCTTGTTAAAGGAAAAAGGAAAAATCTCTGCATCATATCAGAAGAGCCACCTGATATGGGACAGAAGAATGACTAAAAGGAAGGGACAGTTCTATTGTCACCAATCCTATTCTGAATAAAGATGTTTGCATTTATCTTTCT
>PVIH01031786.1:0-10407 GCA_004025045.1 Sigmodon hispidus | reverse complement strand
ACACCCACTCCACTGGCTCCAATTTTATCAAAAGCTCTAACTGCATCAAAAGCAACTATGGAGCCAAGCACAGCTCCCTTAAACATAGACAACGTTTGCACCAATTAAAGGAAGTGAGGGGTAGACACCATTATAAAACATACATTCATCATAAAGAACAATAACTGGCTGCAGGTCTAGGAGTTGGAACTAGGTAGGCAGAAAAACTTGTTACATCTGAACATTCTAATATAAAAGCAGAGGAAGCCCATAAAAATGATAGAAGCCTTTACAGAAATAAATAAGGAAAATGAAAAACTCCCTTAAAGAAATAAAAAAGACAAAAAAATGGAAGAAATCAATAAATCTTTTAGAGGCCAAAAGAAAAAAAAAGGCAAACAAACAGGTAAAAGAGTTCATGATTTAAAAGCTGAAATATAAGCAATAATAAAACACAAACTAAAGGAATGCTAGAAATAAAAAGTCTGAGTAAATAAACAGAAACTACAGGTGAGAGCATAGTTAACTGACTGCAAGCGATAGAAGAAAAAAATCTATATTGTAGAAGATACAATAGAAAAAATAGATTTTTCAGTCTTAAAAAAAAACCCAAACACCAAATAAATACCACCACTGAAGTCAAAAAGTCACAACACAAAATGTCCAGCACACCATGAAAAGTTCAAACATAAGAATAATGGGAATAGAAGAAGAAGAATACCATCTCAAAGGCACAGAATATATTCAACAAAATCAAAGAAGAAAACTTTTCTAACCTAAAAAAGAAATGCCAATGAAGATACAAGAAGCCTACAGAACAGACTAGACCCCATAAAAACTCTGCTCACAACATAATAATCAAAACACTAATCATATAGAATAAAGAGTATTAAGAGCTGCAAAGGAAAAGAGTGAAGAAATTTATAAAGGCAGACTCATCAGAATAGTTTACAATTATAGAAACACTAAAATAAGAGATCACCAATCTAAGTCCACATTACTATATACAGCTAAACTAAATCACCATAAACAAAGTATACAAGATATTCCATGAAAAATATTTAAACAGTACCTATTCACAAATCTAGCTCTACAGAAAGCACTAGAAAGAAAACTCCAGCCTAACAAAGTTAAGATGCTCTCATGAGAACACAGACAATAGATAAACCCAAAGCAGAAAATACCAAGGAAAACACACGCACGCCCACACCCCCCACACACACACATGCACACTACCACAATGTCTAGTCATTAATATTCCCTTAATATCAATGAACTTATCTATAAAAAGATAAAGACTAACACAATAACTCCAAAAGCAGGATCCATCCTTCTACTGCACTTAAAAGACATGCCCTCAACTACAAAGACACACTACCTCAGAGAAGACTTGGGAAAAAACTTTCCAATCAAATGGATTTAAGAAACAAGCAGGTGTAGCCATCCTAAAACCTAACAAAATAGACTTCTAACTATAATCAAAGAAGACATGGAAGTTCATTATATATTCATTCAATATAGAAGCTGCATATAGTTCAGGATTATTAAAATATGATGATTACTGAAGTCTCAATTAAGTACTTTTATGATTGACTTTTTAACTCAATCCAGGATGAAAGTAGATTAACTGAAGGATCTCTCACTTCAAATCCAATCAATCCTCCTTCAGTCTAATCCTCAATTCTACAGTAGGACATGTGCTGCAGTCTTTCTATTGTCCCTAGTCTCACCTTCAGTTGGTCACAGAGACCATTCTCAGACTAATCTATCTACCCACTCATTCTTTAACCACTCTTTACTGGCACTTCCTGGAATCCCAAAGTCTACCTCACCAAGGATATACAAAAGTTAATTGCAATATTCTCTGCTCCTGAAGCTCATCCAAAAAAGGATCTTCAGGATCCTTCCCAAGTAGCCTTGAATAACAAAATATTTTGAGGTAACTCTTAACCAAGAAAGTCAAAGACTTGTAAGATAAAAACTTAGTAAAGATGATCAAGCAAGTAATTAAGAAAAGTATCAGAAGATGAAGATGAAAAGATTTTTCATGCTCATAAATCTGTTTTACCAAAAGCAATCCACAGACTCAATGCAATCTCATCAAAATTCCAACACAATTCTTCAAAGACCTTGAAAGAACAATACTCAACTTCATATGGAAAAACAAAACTTCCAGGATAATTAAAATAATTTTGAAAATTAGAACTGCCTGAGCTATTATCATTCCAGATTTCAAGTTTACTACAGAGCTACAGTAATCAAAACCAACAAGGTATTTGCACAAAATATATACTTTGATCAACATACCAAACTGAAGGCCAAGATGTTAAGTGGCCACATAAACACAAAGAGACCAGAAACAAAAAAAAAATGGGAAAAAAGAACCCTTAAAAAACAGTGCTAGTAAAACTGGATAGCTACATGAAGAAAAATGGAAATAGATCCATACTTAACACCCTGACCAAAACTCAAAATCACCTTTTCATATTGTAATATATTGTATTATTATCCATTAGAAGACTGTTTGTTTTTTAAAGAGGAACAGAAAGGAAAGGAATCTTGATGGGGAGCAGATGTACAGCCAAGAACAGAGATAGGGGAAAACAATACTAGAATACATTATGTAAAAAATCTCAATAAAAAGATCAACTTTTTAAAAAAAAGAATAGGCATTTTAGAATATACTATTCTATCAAATGAAAGTCACAAGTCTGTACTCAATGCACTAGGGAATCAAGTAAAAAATAGCTGATGTTCAGTCTGCGTTAATTACATTATGCTCAATAGATAGTGACAACTTGGAAAAACAAAACAAAACAAAATTTCAATTAACAAGTGAGTGCCTTATCATACTTTAACTAAAAACAAAATATTTCATCACAAAGTGCCCTTTTAAAATGGGAAATATACATACAGATGTAAATCACACATTTTGCTAAACGACAGCAAAATGAACAGTGTATGAAAACATTAGTTGCATCAGATTTTACAAACCTTGACATAGGTAGAATCATTCTTTCCCCTTGATAATCACTGTCACATTCTCTTATGTACTCCCTTAAAACTGTTAATATGCGAACCATCCTGATGGCTTCATGACTTGCACTGAAAATGATGTCTTTATCGCTATCCAAAACACACAGTATGTCATATGAAGCTTTCAAGCGATCAAAGCAAGACTGAATAAAGTCTTCATGGATAGCTACCTACAAATATTGTGAAAACGGAAAAATAAGCATCAAACATAACAAAAAAAATCTGTAAAAAAAATAACTTTTTAAAAAGCAGTTCTCAACTACTATTACAATTAATCAGAGTAACACTGTAAATAGGACAAAATGACAGCCTACAGAATGAAAAAAGATGCTAACCAACCCTACAAGTGATAGAAGATTGATCTCTAAGATATATAAAGAACTCAAGAAACTAGAGCCCAAAACCTTGAATAACCCAATCAAAAAATGGGATTCAGAAGTAAAAAGGGAATTCTCAGCAGAAGAATTACAAATGGCTGAAAGGCACTTGAAAAGTAAAGTGCTCAACATCTTTAGCCATCAGAGAAATGCAAATCAAAACAACTTTGAGATACCACCTAACACCTGTTAGATTGGCTAAGATAAAAGGCACAGATGACAACCTATGCTGGAGAGGATGCGGAGCAAGGTGAACAGTCTTCCATTGCTGGTGGGAGTGTAAGCTTGCTTGGCCACTCAGGAATGATGTGTGGTGATTTCAAAGAAAACTGAGAATCAGTCTCCCCAAGGATCCAGGAATACATCTTCTGAGTGTACACCCTAAAGACGCACAGTCACACTCCAAAGGCATTAGCTCAACTATGTTCATAGCAGCATTATTTGTAATAGCAAGAACCTGGAAACAACCTAGATGCCCCTCAACTGAAGAATGGATTAACAAACTGTGATACATCTACATAATGGAATACTACTCAGCAGTAAGAAAAAATGATATCCTAAAATTTGCAGGCAAATGGATGGATTTGGAGAATATCCTCTTGAGTGAGGTATCACAAACCCAGAAAGATAACAGGGGATATACTCACTCATTAGTTGACTCTAAATAAAAAAGAAAAAAGCAAAGCATGCCCAAGCTGCAAACCACAACCACTGAACGAACAGCTTGGGATCGGAAACTCCTTGGATCTCACTCCACCTAGAGGAACACTTGACTCAGTCTAGATGTTGTGGGAGAAAACTGGATTTCCCAGGGTGGAGGCTGAACTGAGCAATATTGGGACCTTGGGACCTTCCTGCCCATGCTGGGGGGTGGGGCAGATAGGGAGATACGGAGAACAGAGAATGACCTGATATGGTGGGAGGGGGAAGGGACCTTGAATAAGTATATGCAAGGATAGAAAATGTGACTTTATTCATAATAAAAAGAAAAAATAAAAAAAAATCCTTTTTTATCCAGTATCCCCATCCCCCCCATTATATCCCCTGCCCCAAAGGAGCAAGAAGTCCTAAGGTGGATCAGCTCAACATTTATTCCAGACAAATCCGATTTCCTCATCCTAGTGTGGAGAATGGGTTAGGTGTTCCTCTGGAGGAAATGGGCTCCGAAGTGCCAGTCCACACATAGAAATACAGTCTGATCTCTCACCTCAAGGCACCACATACTGCCCAGGAGGGTGGGTGGACAGCTGCCTATAGTTGGAGGGCCTAGTTCCTTTTGTTGAAGGTTCCCCAGTGGCTGTTCTTAATTCATTATGGTCCCCAGAGCTCCAGCCATCCATGACTGTGGAAATTTTCCTCATAAGCCCTATATCCTTGCTCATATAGATTCTCCTCCCCTGCTCTCAGCTGGACCAGAAGTTCAGCCCAGTGCTCATGTATCTCTGCCTCTACCCTTATTTATTGTTGGATGTAAGTTCTGTGATGGCACTTGGGGTGGCTATTCATTTGATCATAGGAGATGTTCTGTCTAGGCAACACCTTCAGTATTGGTTGAAGGCCTAGTAAGGGACATCCTGTAAGTTCTTGAAGGATTCCCTAGCAACCAGTCTCTTTTCAACCCCACAGTGGATTCCTTTATTAAGATCTCCATCTCTCTTTTTTCTTCCTCCTTGTTGTTCCTCTCACTCAATATCTCATTCTCTCATGGTTTCTTCCCACACCTTCTTGATTGTGTCCCCATATGTTCCCACTTAGCTAGAAAAATCTCTATTTTCTCTTCCTAGGGAAATCTCCGGACTGAATAATAAATTACAAAAAAAAAAAAAAAAAGTTCCAGGACCAGGTTTGGTCTGTGGTACATGTCTCCACACACCCCTAAGCAGACAGGACTAGGGTTTGGCTGTGAGGGGATCCTCCAACTGCACCAAGAAAAGGGAACATCATACCGTGACCTGACTCCAACTGCATCAGCAGAGAAGGACTGAGGACTTTGAAATCCAGACTCAGACTCTGCCCAGAGGCGAAGTGAGGTCAGCAGGCCGGGGCACCTGATTCCCTGCCAGGGAAAATTGTGTTCCTGAAACAGGTTCAGTCTGTGGTGTGTCTCCACATACTTCTTAGCAGCAGATAGGACTAGAGTTTGGCTGTGAGGGCCTCCTCCAGCTGCTGCTACTAAAACAAGGGAACTTGCACAGCCACCCCACCTCAAACTGCATCATCGGAGAAGAACTTAAGCATGAAATTGAGAACCCTTCCCAAAGCAGAGTCAGAGATTGAGCAGACACCTTGCTCAGAGGCGACAGTAGACACCCAAGCCCTCTTGCCACAACTGACCACGAGCCACTTAATCATAAACCAAAGAAGTCATGGGCAGATGCCAGTGCAAAAATACATGTAATAATATAAAAAACAACAAGGTAATTCCAGAAGTAAGTGGTGGTTCTACAACTCCAAGACCTGAACAGAGCAATGCAGAGGAAGCAACACCAAAAACACCCTTATGAAGATTACTGAAGCCTTCAAAGAAGATATAAAAAATTCCCTTAAAGAAATAGAATAAAATACAAACAAAATATTGTAAGAGATGAACAAATCCTTGAAAGAAAACCAAGAAAAGGAAACCTAAAAAATGAAAGAAAAAGTCCAGGAAATAAAAATTCAAATAGAAGCAATAAAAAAGGCAAAAAATAAGGCAAAAATAAAAATAGAAAGCATGAAGAAAAAAGAACTACAGAAACAAGCATAACCAAAAGAATCCAAAGATGGAATGGAGAATCTCTGAGGTGGAAGACTCAGAAGTTGAAATAGATGTATCAGTCAAAGAAAATACTAAAACTAAAAAAGTCATAGCACAACATGTTCAGGAAATCTGGGACACCATGAAAAAAACCTAACTTGAGAATAATAGGAATAGAAGAAAGAGAAGAAAACCAGCTGAAAGGCACAGATAATGTATTCAATAAAATCATAGAAGAAAACTTTTCTAAGTTAAAGAAGGAAATGCCTATAAAGATACAAGAAGCTTACAGAACACCAAATAGATATGACCCCAAAATAAAGTCAGCACGCCACATTATAATCAAGCCACAAAACATACAGAACAAAGAAAAAGTTTTAAGAGCTGCAAGAGCAAAGGGCCAACTTACCCAAAAAGGCAGATCCATTATAATAACACCTGACTATTCAATGGAAACGATGAAAGCTAGAAGGGCTTGGTCAGAAGTTATACAGACTCTAAAGAGCAAGGCTGCCAAACAAGAATACTATACCCTGCAAAATTATCAATTACCATAGATGGAGTAAACAAGATATTTCATGACAAAGTCAGACTGAAACAATATCTATCTACCAATCCAGCACTACAGAAGGTATTAGAGGGAAAACTCTAACCTAAGGACACCAGATACACCCATCAAACCATAAACAATCAATAATCCCAAGAATACACCAGAGAATGAAAATACAAAAAAGTTACCCCCAAAATAGCAGGAAATATCAATCAGTGGTCACTAATATCCCTTAATATTAATGGACTCAACTCTCCTATAAAATGACACTAACAAGATGGATACAACAACAGAAGCCATCCTTCTGTTGCTTACAAGAAACACATATCAACCACAAAGACAGACACAGGCTTAGAGTAAAGGCTTGGGAAAAGATTTTCCAGTCAAATGGTCCTAAGAAACAAGCTGGGGTTGCCATCCTAATCTCTAACAAAGACTTTCAGCTAAAAGTAATTAAAAGGGACCAAGTTGGTCATTACTTATTCATCACAGGAAAAATTGGTTAAGAGGAGATTTCAATCCTGAATATTTATGCCCCTAATATAAGGGCAACTACATATGTAAAAGAAACACTGCTAAAGCTCGAATCCCACATCAATTCTCACACCCTAACAGTGGGAGACTTCAATACTCCACTTTCACCCCTATATAGGTCAATCAGACAGAAAGTCAACAGAGAAACAAGGAATCTAACAGGTGTTTAGGATGCAAATGGACCTAAGAGGTATCTACAGAAGCTTACACCCAAATTCAAAAGAATATACATATTTCTTAGCTCCTCATAGAACTTTCTCTAAAATTGACCAAATAATTGGTCATAAGGCAAATATCAACAAAATACTCCCTTGTAACATATCAGAGCATCAAGACCTAAAGTTAGAGTTCAACAACATCAAAAAATCACAAAAAGCCTACCAACTCAAGGAAACTAGACATTACTAAGCTGAAACACTTCTGGGTCAAGAAATTAAGAAAGAAATCAAAGTCTTCCTAGAATTCAATGAAAATGAATCCACAACGAACCCACACTTCTGGACACAATGAAAGCAGTCGTAAGAGGAAAATTCATAGCAGTAGATGCCTATATGAAAAACATAAAGTAATCCCACACTAGAGACCTAACAGCTCAGCTAAAAGCCTTAGAACAATTAGAAGCAAACTCACCTAGAAGGAGTAGACAGCAGAAAATAATGAAACTTAGAGCTGAAATCAATACAATTGAAACAAAAAGAACTATACAAACAATCAATAAATAAAAGAATTGGTTCTTTGAGATAATCAGCGAGATAGATAAGCCATTATCCAAACTTATCAAAAAACACAGACAGAGTGTCCAAATCAACAAAATCAGAAACGAAAATGGGGGCATAACAACAGGCCTGCAGAAAACCCAGAGAATTATCAGATCATACTTTGAAAATCCGTATTACATAAAAATGGAAAACCTAGAAGAAATGGACAGCTTTTTGGATAGGTACATCTACCAAAATTGAATGAAGAATACTTTAATCACCTAAACAGGCCTATAACCCTTAAGGAAATTTAAGCTGACATTAAAAGCCTCTCCAAAATAAAAGCCCAGGTCCAGATGGTTTCAAAGCAGAATTCTATCAGACATTCAAAGAAGAATTACTACCATTACTCCTCAAACTATTTCACACAGTAGACACTAAAGGAATATTGCCAAATTCCTTTATGAGACCACAATTACCCTAATATCCAAGCCACTCAAAGACAAAGAAGAATTACAGACCAATTGCTCTGATGAATATTGATGAGCAAACCGTATACAACAATATATAAAAAATATCATCCACCATGACCAAGTGGCTTTATCCCAGAAATCCAGTTGGTTTAACATACGAAACACTGTAAACATTATCCATAATACAAACAAACTAAAGAAAAAAACCACATGATCATATCCTCAGATGCTGAAAAGCCTTTGACAAAATCCAATACTCCTTATGATAAAGTTATGGAGGGATCAGGAATGCAGGGGCAATATCTCAATATAATCTATAAGAAGGGAATGTATAAGAAGCCAAGAGCCAACATCAAACTTAATGAAGAAAAACTCAAAGCAATCCCACTAAAATCAGGAACTAGAAAAGGATGTCCTCTCTCCCCTTAGCTATTTAATATAATTCTCAATATGTTAGCGAAAGCAAAAGAACAAAAGGGGAATAAAGGGATACCAATTGGAAAAGAATAAGTGAAACTATCTCTATTTGCAGATGATATGATTATATACATAAATGACCCACAAATATCTTCCAAGGAATTTCTATGGCTAATAATCACCTTCAGCAATGTAGCAAAATACAAGATTAACTCAAAGAAATCAGTAGTCCTTCTATACACTAAAAATAAAAGAGCTGAAAAAAAATAAGAGAAACATCACCCTTTATAATAGCTTCAAGTAGTATTAAATACCTTGGAGTAACTATAACCAAAGAAGTAACAGACCTATTTGACAAAAATTTTAAATCACTAAAGAAAGAATTTGAAGAAGATATCAGAAAATGGAAAGCTCTCCCATGTTCCTGGATAGGTAGGATCAACATAGTAAAAATGGCAATTCTACCAAAGGCAATCTACAGATTCAATGCACTGCCCATCAAAATGCCAACACAATATTTTACAGACCTTGAAAGAAAAATACTCAATTTCATTTGGAATAACAGGAAAGACAGGATTGCCAAAACAATTTTGCATAACAAAAGAACCTCAGGAGGCATCACCATCACTGACTTCAAGTTGTACTATAGAGCCACAGTAAAAAAAAAACAGCCTGGTACTGACATAAAAACAGACTTGTGGATCTATGGAACAGAATTGAAGATCCAGACATTAACCCAAAAACCTATGAACACCTGATCTTCAACGAAGAGGTCCAACATATTCAATGGAAAAGAGATATTATCTTTAACAAATGGTGTTGACATAGCTGGATGGTAACGTGTAAAAAAATACAAATAGATCTAAGCTTAAAACCTGCACAAAACTCAAATCCAAGTGGATCAAAGACCTCAACATAAACCCAGCCACTTTGAATTTGATAGAAAAGAAAGTGAGAAATACACTTCTACAAATTGGCACAGGCGATCACTTCCTAAAATAACACCAGTGGCATAGACACTAAGATCGACAATCAATAAGTCGGATCTCCTGAAGCTGAGAAGCTTCTGTAAAGCCAAGGACACTGTCAATAGGACAAAATGACAGCCTACAGAAAGGGAAAAGATTTTCACCAACCATACAAGTGAGAGAGGATTGATCTCTAAGATATATGAAGAACTAATGAATCTATAGCCCAAAACCTTGAATAACCCAATCAAAAAATGGGGTTCAGATCTAAAAAGGGAATTCTCAGCAGATGAATTACGAATGGCTAAAAGGCACTTGAAAATGTACTCATCATCTTTAGCCACCAGAGAAATGCAAATCAAAACAACTTTCAGATACCACCTGACACCTGTCAGATTGGCTAAGATAAAAGATACAGATGACAGCCTATGCTGGAGACGGTGTGGAGCAAGGGGAACACTCCTCCACTGTTGTGAGTGTTAGCTTTTTCAGCCACTGTGGAATGCAGTACGGCAGTTTCTCTGAAAACTGGAATTCATTCTAATGATCTAGCAATACCACTACTGGACATATACTCACACTTGCACATGCATTAGCTCAACTATTTTCATAGCAGCATTATTTGTAATAGCAAGAAC
>PVIH01031785.1:0-10407 GCA_004025045.1 Sigmodon hispidus | reverse complement strand
ATGTGGTGGGAGGGGGAAGAGACCTTGAATAAGGATATACAGGGATGGAAAAAAAAATTCAGAGGGAAAGATGAACACAAAGAAAATATATGTGTAGCAATCTTATTTGTATTTCCACCCTTGATAAGCCATGCTTATGATTCTTATCCTCTGTATAGTTATTGTTAACTCTTCCACATTTTAAATTCTTTTTACTGTGTGTGTTTTTTTTTGATAAATACAAAATAAAGAAGGAAAAAAAAAAAGACACAGAGGACAGCCTATGCTGGAGAGGATGCCGAGCCAGGGGAACACTCCTCCATTGTTGGTGGGAGTGTAAGCTTGTTCAGCCACTTTGGAATGCAGTATGGTGGTTTCTCAGAAAACTGAGAATCAATCTCCCCAAGGACCCAGCAATACCACTTCTGGGTGTATAGCCTAAAGAAGTACAGTCACACTCCAAAGGCATTAGCTCAACTATGTTCATAGCAGCATTATTTGTAATAGCAGAACCTGGAAACTACCTAGATGCCCTTCAACTGAAAATAGGATTAACAAACTGTGGTACATCTACACAATGGAGTACTACTCAGCAGTAAGAAAAAAATGATACCCTAAAATTTGCAGGCTAATGGATGGATTTGGAGAATATCCTCTTGAGTGAGGTATCATAAACCTAGAAAGATCAACAGAGGATGTACTCACTCATTAGTGGACTTTAAACAAAATAAAAAAGAAAGAAAAGAAAAGGAAAGCATGCCCAAGCTGCAAACCACAACAACTGAACAGCTTGGGATTGGAAACACCTTGGACTGACACCTTTGATCCCACCCCCCTTAGTGGAACACCTGACTCAGTCTTGATGTTGGGGGGAGAAAACTGGATTTGCCAGGATTGGAGGCTGAAGTAGACAATATTGGGACCTTGGGATCCCCTGCCAATGGGGGTAGTGGTAAGATGTGGAGAAGAAAGATTGACCTGATGTGGTAGGAGAGGGAAGGGACCTTGATTAAGGGATATACATTGATTAAAAAATTTGACTTCTTTATTCATAATTAAAAATGTTAATATATAGGGCCTGAAGAGATGCCTCAGTGGTTAAGAGCATTGGCTGCTCTTCCAGGGGAGCTGGGTTCAATTCTCAGCATCTACATGGCAACTCACAACTACCTGTAATTCTAGTTCCAGGTTATGTGATGCAATGCACATAACATAAAGGTAAATACATTTTTAAAATTTAAAATATTAAAAAGTTAAATAAATAAATAAAAAGAAAGAGACTAATTTTCAAAACTGTTTTATATAACATTTTACTCAACTGATGGTGAAATGAAAGGTTTTATTTTGTGTGTGTCTGGCTCACAAAGAATGCCGGGTGTTTTTCCTAAAACAAACTTAACTGTCAAGGAAGAATCATCTCATGCAGAGAATGGCAGTACAACAAACTGTCCATCAAATCCAAAACTTATTTGCAAAATGCAAGGAGAAATTGTTCCACCAGTTTGTTGGAAAGGTCGTTTGTGTGCTTTCAGAATGAAAGGCCCTCCATGCTGGTCTATCAAACACTCCAGTAACTAATCCATAACTAAGGAGATTCACACTGGAAGACATGAAGACCCATAGCAGAAGAGAACACTAAACTCCTTTTTCTTTCCTTTTTCTGTTTTCATTTCTACTTTTTTGCTCTTTGCTCCACTCCCAAGAGGAATCTCTTCTCAGACAAACCATCTGTAAAATGTAATTTAAATAAATGGATCTGTCCTAAAGTTACATGAATTCCAGAGAAAATAAACCATCTGAAATTCTTATTCCTATAATTCAACATCTGTTGTTTTTCTTTTCACTTTTTCTCAACTACAGGAAAAAATTCACTCCTGGGCTGAATAAAACATTTCATACCAAAATTTTACAGGAGGATTTTTAAATACTTGGATGACTGGGTTATAAAATGAAAATTTTTAAATTAATTTGGGATCGGACTAAAATGTGTCACTTCATTTCTGAGAATTATTTTTTTCTTTTTTTTGATAAATAGCTTTGATCATTTTTGCCTTTACTATTTCATGATCCTCATTCTGGAGTTCCAAAAAATGTTTAGCTTGGCTCCTGAAACAAATGGCTGAATTTATGATCATTGCTTGATTACTAATCTTCATTTGAAATGCAAATTTAAGTCTGGGTATGGCAGCTGGGGCCAGAGGGTTGGGTGTTACAGAAAAGGAAAATGGAATATATGCTGAGTATAATAAATGACATTTATGAACATATAAATGGAAATAGCAATTGTCTTGAGAGTTCCTTTTATGTGTGTGAACCAAAACTGAAAAGAAGCTGTGTCTGCAGAGATGGATTGACTGATTAGAACTGCAGTGCTGAGAAAGGTTGGAGTATTGCAGGTTCTGATACTAGGTACTTTATCCTGGGCTAGTACTTGTCCACCTCCATGTAAGGATTAACATCCCATGACTAAAAGATAAAACTCCTTTTGGAATCAATTAACATAGGAGATCCACCAACTCAAAAGCTAAAAATGGCATCAGATGTCATCTAAGTCCTAAAGAAAAGCTCATGTACTTGCCTCTCTGATATATCCACCAATATATTTTAACAGTGCTTTGATTTATGACTTCCTATTTTTCTGTAAAACCATAAGATTTTGTGAAACTCCTTTCACATGGGAACATGACATTTGTGGTAACCTAAGTCCATGTAACTGGGGCATGGTCACTCAAAATGGCTCCAGAATAAAATAACTATCTCTTATTTAAGATAAGAGCTCCAGTTTTTGCATAGACTCGGGCATTTAGTGTCTTCTTCTCTCTCACACACATACACGTTTTCAGGGTCATTCATTAATTTTGAGTTTAGTTAAATTCTTTACTGGAAGAAGGAAAAAAGGCAAGCAATGGCTAGAAAGGATCCTAAGAGTAGACACAAGAAATTGGGAAATATAGCCTGAAGTAAGATTTCTATATTAATATTAATGTTCTCCAAATAAAACTAAATTTAAAATGTGAAAATATAGTTTTTTTCTACTAGACTTCTTTGTCACTAAAACTATCAGTAAATTTTGTTTATAAATTAGCTTTCAACAATATTCTTGTGTTCCCTGTTTACAACAGCTAATACTGAACATCTTTTTCACAAGGCTTGTTTATTATCTGATGAATGCAGCATAAACCAATGATTCTCAACCTGTGGGTCACAACCCTTTCATAGGGGTTGCCTAAGGCCATCAGACAACACAGGTATTTACACTATAATTCACAATCATAGCAAAATTACAGTTATGAAGTAGCAATGAAAATAATTTTATGGTTGGGAGTCACCACAACATGAGGAACTGTATTGAAGGGTCACAGTGTCAGGAAGGTTGAGAAGCATTGGTGGAAAGGATCTGAGTAACTGTTCTCTTCCAATGTCCACACAAATGTTTTACAGCAACAGCTAGGACACAGCTCAGTGGGATGATTTTTGTCCCATAACACAACTGTTCCCATTTGCAGTTTCTAATTCTATACAATTGTAGCTGAGGCTTCTAGGTAGAACTTATATGTTACAAGCTGTACACAGATTTTTAATGTTGGTTGTGTTTTTTAGATGACTACTTTCATGCCTTCATATGTGTTTAACTGAACCTAATACTGACCTCTGTAACTTCTGGTGGCAATTCAGGGAGTTTTAATAATTTATGTTGCATAAATGGCATATAATGCTATATAACGCATGCACCAATTTAACTATGTCTATCTAGACTAATATATTGTAATTTTATAGGGGAATTACAAATGACAATATTCTTTAAAACCTATCATAATATTTAGCATTTAGTCACTTAGTAAACATTTTTAAACAAAAATAACAGATTAGAATCTCTAATTTTTCAAAAATGAACTGATTTGAAGTTTTGTCTGCCTTCCACTTATATTTTAAAAAAAAAAATCCTTAGAAATAGCACCATAAGACAGCAGAACTTTGAAAGATGGAAAAATACATGCTTTCTGGGGAAATCAAGACTTCAGGAATGTGTGTTGCAGGCACTCTACATTTCTTTATTACCTTTCACATTTAAAAGATAATCCTGCAATCTGGCTATGCCAACAGGTAGCTATAAAGAAAATCCTTATTTTTTTTTCTAGTGCTTGTATACTCCTTGCTTCTAGAAGTTTGAATAAATGGGGGTCTTATATAGACTTCCTTGATACAAATGGAATTTTACAAATGAGTTTTGTAAAGGGTGAGAGTAAAGGATGTAACTACTGTCATCTATACAAATCTATCCAAGTTGATCAGCACCACTTTTTGACACTGGCCTTTTCTCCAAGATGTATTTTCAGCATTTTTGTGCAAAAAAACCAAAAACAATAGCCATGGTAGCACAGGCTTGCATATGAGTCCTCAGTTCTATTCCATGAGTCAATATGGGTTTTGTTTTGTTTTGTTTTTTGGCCAGTGCTATGCTATTTTTATTCCTATAGCTCCGTAGCATAATTTGAAACTAGGATGGTGATGCCTGAAGCAGTGTTTCTTTTTGTTGTTGTTGTTGTTATCCATAGATTTGTTTTTTAATTTTCTTTGTCATTGTGGAAAACCCAGTGGTGAGTCCATCCAAACAAAATCATTTAAAATTTTTCTTAAAGGTATGAGACATCATCTTCCTTGCCCTAAGGACATGGTTCAAGGACTTATCATGCCTTTTCTATTTTTTATTGTCTGAAGTTGAAACCAAAGAATATGATTCACATTGCTACATGACTGTTTGGCATTAGAAACTTATCAATTTATAAAGAATGTAAATATTTTTTTTAAAATGTCTATTTATTCTAAAGCAAATTACCAAAATAAAGGATTAAAGTGATGTTGGCAAGATAACTCAGCAGGTAAAGGTGACTCTCATTAGACCTGATGACCTGAGTCTGACCCCCAGGAACAGCAGAGTGAGGAGAAAACAACCTTTGGCAAGCTGTCCTCCTGAATTCTCTCTACTTGTGTCACTCTCTTCACATAAATAAACAGAATTTAAAAAGCATTAAAAAGGTTACTACTAAAATAAGATATCAAACTATATGAAAATGAAGAAAATATAAAATAAATTATGAAAAATAAAACAATATTGCTAAATCTTTTTTGTTTCAGCACCAAGATCAAACCTAGGACTCTGCACATACCAGCCAAGAACTTAACAATTTATGCATGTCCATAGGTTTTTGGGTTAATGTCTGGATCCTCAATTCTATTCCATTGATCCACAAGTCTGTTTTTATGCCAGTACCAGGCTGTTTTTATTACTGTAGCTCTATAGTATAACTTGAAGTCAGGGATGGTGATACCTCCTGAGGTTCTTTTTTTTTTTCCCAGACAGATTGTTACTATGTAGCCCTAACTAGCCGAGATCTTGCTATGCAGGCCAGGCTAGAATGAACTCAGAGATCTGCCAGTTCTTCTGGAATTAAAGGCATGCACCACTATGCTTAGCTACACCATTTTAAAAGCCTCCATAAAAAAAATGGTTTCTAGAGCTTCATTCTGAGCAAAAACTGATAGGCTCCCTGAGTTGTTCAAAGTCTGCCATACTTACGAGATGAATTCTTTCCTTTAACATGCCCATGGTGGGGGGATGGGGAGTTGTGGAGAAGAAAGAATGACCTGATATGGTGGGAGGGGGAAGGGGCCTTGATTAAGGATATACAAAGATAGAAAATGTGACTTCTTTATTCATAATAAAAAAAGAAAAAAAAAAGAAAATGAAAATGTGAAAGGAAAGAATCAGCAGTGTTTCTATACTAATTTTAAGATTTTTTTTAGATTCTATGAAAAAATGCATCAGAATTTTCATAGGGATTACACTGAATATGTAGATTACTTTTAGTAGTACGGCCATTTCACAGTATTAACCTTCCTAATCTATGAGGAAGAGGCTTCTTTCATTTTTTTTCTTCAATGTGTGAAATTTTCCTTGTATAAGCCTTTTACTTTTTTGAATAGATTTATTCTGAGATATTTTAGATCCTATTGTGATCTGGTTTCTTCCTATATTTTCATTTGTATAGAGGAAAATTACTAACTTTATGTATTAATGTTGTATCCTACTATTTTGCTGAATATATTTCTCAGGTAGAGTCTTTAGGGTCTTTTATGTATAGAATGATATTTTCAAGTAGGTATATTAGATATCTGCTTTATGTATATCTGTTTTCTCTCTCTTTGTTTCATTGTTTCACCAAGAACTTCAAGTACTTTATTAAAGAAGACCAGAAAGAGTGGCCATTCTTGTCTTGTTCTTGATTTTAGCAGAAATGATTTCAGTTTTTCTTCATTTGCCATGATGTTTGTTGTGGTCTTGTAGTGTGTGTGTGTGTGTTTGTGTGTGTGTGTGTGTGTGTGTGTGTGTGTGTGTGTGTGTGCTATATATGTTGGTGTATTCTTACAAAATATTTTCAAAAATAATTTTTCCTTAACCCACTTGCAACATGTTATATAGGATTCTTATCCTATGTTCAATGTCAGTGTACTTCTGTAACTATCAATAAGGAAAGGCAGAGTTTATGCAGAAAAATACTCTAGATTTTACAACTATAAACTTAACATCCACATCTTTCTTTTAATTGCAATTGTGACCTTATACCAATTGATGGTGGGCTTTTATGTATTGTTATTAGGTTGAGATATGCTCCCTATATCCTTATATTCTCCAGGATTTTTAAATAATATTTTTCTTAAGATTTAATTAAATGTAGAGTGCTATATCCACAATGCAGGCCAGAGGAGGGTGACTGGACACATTATAGATGGTTGTGAGCCACTATATCTTTGCTGAGAACTGAACTCATGACCTCTGGAAGAGCATCCAGTGCTCTTAACCTCTGAACAAACTCTACAGATCTCTCCAGGATTTTTATCATGTAGAGATATAAGATTTTCTTTAAGGGCATTTCAGCATCTAATAAATTGATCATGAAGTTTCTGTTTATTGAAGTTTATTGAACCATTCCTGCTTCTCTGGGATAAATCTGATTTATCTTTTTTGTTTGTTTTTGTTTTTTGTTAAGAAATTATCAGCCTTTATATTTGCTGTTTTTTTGTTCTCTTAAAGTCTCTATTAGCAAGAACCTGGAAACAACCTAGATGCCCCTCAACTGAGAAATGGATTTACAAACTGTGGTACATCTACACAATGGAGTACTAATCAACAGTAAGAAAAAATGACATCCTAAAATTTGCAGCAAATGGATGGATTTAGAGAATATCCTCCTGATCAAATTCTCACAAACCCATAAAGATAAGCAGAGGATGTACGCATTCATTAGTGGACTTTAAGCAAAAGCATTCTTATTTCATTGAAAGGTGATGGCTGAGTAAAGTGATTTAAAACACACACACACACACACACACACACACACACACACACACACACACACACACACAAACAAACAAAAACTCCTTCTGGTTTGTCTGTAGAAAGGTTGTTCAGCAGAAATTTGTGGTGGCCATAGTGCATCCATGGGCATTAGCTGTGACCTACTGTACTTTCTTCATCTGTAGCTGAGTCTAACCTGGCTTGAGGAGCTATAGACTTTTTTTTATGTTCCAAGTATTTTATAGAAAAAAAACTTTTATTACTCTTATTTTTTTTTTAGCTATTCTGGATTTTTGGCTTTTTTATATAAAAAGTTTGATATTGATTTTCAAAAAACCCATATGCTGAACTATCTTTTAAACATGTTCTTAAATTTGGTTTGCAAATATTTTAAGAGGAACTTTTAGGATTTTGTTCATTAGGGAGATTGGCCTGTATACTTCTCTTTTTTGTTGTGTTTTTGTCTGGATTTGCTCTCAGGAAAATGTTGACTTTGAAAATAAATTTGAAGTGTTCCTCCTTATTTTATTTTATAGAACAATTTGAGTAGTGTTAATGTTAATTTTTCTTTGAAAATCTTGTTGAATTCTATGCTGAATTTATATGGCCTGGGTGTTTTTAGTTGGCAGATTCTTTTTAACTTAATTTTTACAATTTATAATATGCTGTAGAAATTCTTTTTAAAAATCTTTAAGTACAATACAAGTCACACAATAGCTTGTTATAGCAATATGGCATAATTAATTACCTTAAGACATTTTCTATTGCCATATTTTGTTATTTACCCTGAAGTTTCCCAGTGTACAGATTTTTCTGATGAACTCCTAGAGCATAGAACTTGTTCCTTTGAGCTCTTTTATACTCACTTTAATTTTTTCAGTTATTTCTATTTTATTTCAGATTTATTTTTAATGCTAATATTTCCTGAATTTTATTAATTCTCTGGAAACTACATGGAATGCTCTTTAAATATCTCTTTCAACTCTCATTATATTGGTTATGTGTTTCTACTTATTTTGGTTAATCAGCCTTATGATTTGTCTGCTTATCTTTTCAAGGAACTAACTCTTCATTGATTCTTTGAATATTTTATTTCTAGTTCATTGATTTCAGTCTTGACTTTTATTGTCATTTGCTTATTATTCCAGATGTATTGTTTCTTATTTTCCCTGGCCTTTTGATTATCATTACATCAGTTTAAGCTGTTTTAAAGTTTTTATATGGGAACTTAGTGCTATGTATTTTTTCAGCATTGATTTAATTATGTCCCATAATGCTGAACATTTTAACTTTTCATTCAGTTCTAGAAATTGTAAACTTTCCCTCTTATTTCTTCTTTAATCTAATTATCCCTTGCTATTTTGTTGTTTAATTTCCAGGAGTTTGTGTATTTTTTTGTACTTTCTATTGCTGTTAAAACACAACTTTTATTTCATGGACATCACATAGAATGCAAGGTGCTACTTCATTTTTTTATATTGTTTGAGAAGGGGAGAAATATTGGAAGAGCAGGAAGTATTGAATAGTATTTGAAAGACAGAGCAATGCTTTTACACAATGAAGTCACAATGTCTATGTCTAAAGACATCACACAAAACCAAATCAGATAAAATCTCATAAGGGTTGGAGAGGAACCCATGAGGTCTCATCCATAGATGAGGAACTTTTGGCAATTTGTGGCTTCAGTGGAAGTGAAAGTCAAATTTTCTTCAGGGTTGTGGCCCCTGAAGAGTACCCATGCTTTGGTAGATATCCTACACTCGTGGACATAGAGGCAGCATTAAGTGGACTCAGAGAGGTTTTATTTTGGGAATACATAGATTTGAGAAGGAAAAGTTCTGGTATGATAGGAACTGAAGAAAGGAAGGTTTTGATCAAAATTAATTATATGCATGTTTAAAATTCTCAAATAATAATATAAAAGATTTTAAAACCCACAAAAATGAACTTCTACTCCCAGAATAGTGGCTAAGAAAATCTTAGTTCAGACTGACTCCAACTATGTACTCACAGTAAGACATACCACACAAGTACTACCACAGGGTCTTGCTACAGTGTTAAATTTGTGGTATTGATGTTGTACCTTATTACTAAACTGAAAAGAAAGCAACTGCACCATTTGCACTTATCACACAGTTACAGCTGCAGGGAAAAGCAAGAAGATGAGTTTTAATTTCCTACCTGGTAGAAAGTAACAGAACTCTAATTCCAAAAACAGTATCAATAAAGTTCAGCAGTGAATAGAGCCACAAGTCACTACAGACAATAGTGATTCAGTGAAATGATATACAGTTGAGTAATTAGCATTAATTAGCCTCTAGGCTTTGAGATTTCTCTCAATCTTTCCTAATGTCAGCCAAGCCTGGTAGATATGAGCCTCCATACCTCTTTGGAACAACACAAATACATGTCTCACTTTACTAGAAAAGAGTCAATGTAGTTGATTCGGGAGCAGAAATTTCACCATGATCATAAATCTAGAACTACATCTTAATTATTTACTTTTTCGCAGTGGTATTCACAGCAACAACATAAATGATAAAAATAAAAGGCAGGAGAAGCAGCAAAATTTACAGTTGTCTCTGAACATATTTCAATACTCTATAAATAACTGATAGAATACCCAACAGCTAAATGAAAATTAGGAGAATATTCTTAAAATTTTATAAACTAATAACAGGCAAATAATTGTTAAAATTTAAAATATAAACATGATCCATAATATGAAGTACTGATGAATTTAATGTGAATATTAAAAAGTGTTTTACAAAAGACCCTGTTATAAGTGTAAGACAAATTATCATGAGGATAAAATACTCTCAAACTATGTATCTGAAAAAAGTATGAATCTAAACTATAGAAGCACTGGGCAGAGTGGCACAGGCACTAAGACCAACAATCAATAAGTGGGATCTCCTGAAGCTGGGAAGCTTCTGCAAAGCCAAGGACACTGTCAATAGGACAAAACGCCAGCCTACAGAATGGGAAAAGATTTTCACCAACCCTACAAGTGATAGAGGACTGATCTCTAAGATATATAAAGAGCTCAAGAATTTAGATCCCAAAACCTT
>PVIH01031784.1:0-10408 GCA_004025045.1 Sigmodon hispidus | reverse complement strand
GATCTTTCTGGCAAGGAAACCATCTGCCGTGTGACTGGTGGAATGAAGGTGAAGGCTGACAGAGATGAGTCCTCTCCATATGCAGCCATGTTGGCTGCTCAGGATGTGGCCCAGAGGTGCAAGGAGCTGGGCATCACTGCCCTGCATATCAAACTCCGTGCCACAGGAGGAAACAGGACCAAGACCCCTGGACCTGGAGCCCAGTCCGCCCTCAGAGCTCTTGCTCGCTCGGGAATGAAGATTGGTCGGATTGAGGATGTTACCCCCATCCCCTCTGACAGCACCCGAAGGAAGGGAGGTCGTCGTGGTCGCTGTCTGTGAACAGGACTTCTCAAATTATTTTCTGTTAATAAATTGCTTTGTATAAGCTAAAAAAAAAAAAGAACCCCAGAGTTAGAAAAGTCCCTTGCTCCCAGTCCAGTACCTCCACTTCCAGACATCCTGCACACCGCTTTTCCTCAGCCTTGCCCTCACACAGCCTGTGGGAGCATCTCTGTGTGCAAATCAAACTGTGAGACACGGGAGACCCACGTGTCTCGCCTACTAAAGGATGGAACAGGGCAGAAGGGCTTGCTGGTATAATCACTCTCGGTCGATAGGGCAGTCTGAGGGTAATGGGTAATTAGTCAGCATGTAGAGGGGGACATTGTGTAGCTTGTTGGCTGCCAGATGCTTGTCACTGCTCCTCTGGCCTTCTGGGCTGGGTTCCTGGCTCTACCTGTGGTCTATTAAGTGTAATGACCCTCCCATGCAGAATAGCCTGTCATTATTCTGTGTTAACATGGTATTTATCTCCCAAACTCTGCCAAGCTACTTTGCAATTAAAAGACCTCTACATAGTTCCATGCTGTGGCCTTGGATAACCATTGTTAGGGCAGGATGACGTTAGAAAGCTGAAAAGATGGACTAGGGTCCTCCCTGAGAGGGTCAAGAGACATCCCAGAAACTGAGACCCTCACATACTTCCAAAGCCTTGGACTGTTCACCTCAGAAACAGGATTTTAGAGGCATCAAGACACCCCCACCCCAATCAGGCACCTCACACATAGGCTAATACATTGGCTACCGAGTGCCATGCCTGAAGCTGTTTTTTTGAGAGTTGCTGTTGCTTCTAAAGTCTGTGGCAGCCCTGACAGGGAATCCTACCACACAATGAGGCAACACTTTCGGAAAGTGCTCTGAGGCTCTCCCAGAAAGCAACAAAGGGTATTGTAAGAAGGAGGTAGCCACACAAGTTGGCAGAGAGACAGAAACTATGATTCTTCCTCAGTGATCTTCTCAAAGCTCAAGGATCCCTACTTTCTGCAGGTGTCACCCACCTTTGAGTTCATCTACTCATCAGGATTTCTGAGTCGTTTCTGATGAAAATAAAATTAACCCTTAGCCTGCTCCCTTTACCCTATCATTGCTGCCCAAGGGCACAAACCAAGAAGTCCCTTGAAGAAGTGAAAAAAAAAGGCCGTGGTTGCTTGTGGATCAGTCAGTATTTGATTTCTATTGCCTAGAAGGGTGCTCTTATGAGTATCTTTATAGAAACATCTTCACACACAGGTGTGGACTTTCCTGTAGGATAATGAATGAAAAAGAAGCCTGAGTATATGAATTGCAATTTGGAAAGATACGGAATTGTTAAACGCTGTACACATTTAGTTTATTAGAAAGCTTGCTTTCCCTCACCCTTGCCAACTTGGCTTGCCGCCCCTTTAAAAACCTTTTTTCATTGTTTCTGATTATGCGTATGATAAAAGAAAAATGGAAAAATGCAGCAAAATGAAGAGAAAGTAAAGATTAACTCCCATGTTACCACTCAAAGGTAAAACCCAACCAGGTGTCATGACACACAACCATAGCACTCCAGTATCTGAGATACAGAGGCAGAGCCCATCTCCAAAGAGCAAAGGCTGTAGATGAGGCAGCTGAAATTGGAAGAACTTTCTGGAATCACTAGAGCTAGTAATATGTTAAAGATCACTTCCTTCTCTTTTTTTTTCTCCTTCTCTTTCTCTCTTTTAGAATCCAAAGACCTAAAATAGTTTTTCTGAGCTTTACTGAGATTATTCTGAGGTAGGCAGCTCCAGATATGCACACCCCTAAAATATGTCCCCACTCAAAACAGTTCTGCTGCCAGGAAGGCTCCAAGCCTGAGGATGTGTGGAGTAGTAATGGAGTACAAACATTCAGAAAATGTGTTTTCAGACCTTGGCAGCTGCATCCAACAGATTGGAAAACCCATCTCCTGGGCCAACCCTATAGCCAAGTTTCCATGTCTCAGGGACCCTGACATGCCCTGTTAAGCCTCTGAGCTAATGACTGTTCTGCTTTCCATTCCAGAGACCTGAACTATAATGAGCTACAGGAATTCCCCGTGGCCATCCGGACCCTGGGCAGGCTGCAGGAACTGTAAGATCTTGGGTTGGTGTGATCCAGGGGTGATTCTCCCAGGGGCAGAAACCAACTAATTCATCAAATCACCTCCCATAGTCCTTGTGACTGGGCCTTACAAAAGCGGAGGCTGGAAACTCTCCACAGCCCCTGGAGCTAGCAGCTCTCAGTAGTCATAGCTCTTGGTAGTTTGGCTTTGAACATTTCTTGGGGTTGCCTGGTCAGCATAAAGGGCTCTGGATTCTTCGATCCTGGGAGCGTACATAGAAGAAACTACTTCTTACAGCTTGGACCTGGCATTGCCCTGTCCATGTCTGAGGAAGAAGTAGAAGAACTGGTGGCTCGTTTATAGGGTCACTCTTTATTACCATCCCTAGAAGGATTGAGAAATTGACTCTGGAGCCCCATGGCTATTTATTATCATTTCAGTTATATGAACATGAATGCATGTGTATGCATAATGTTTGTCTGTGTGTGTTAGTGTGGAAGTAATACACATGTTATAACATATGTGTGGAGATCAGAGGACAACTTTATGGAGCCAGTATCTTCTTCTGTATTTATATAAGTTCCAGGTATTGAACCCAGGGTGCCTGCCTTGAATGGCAAGAATGTTTACCTGCTCAGCCATCTCATTTCCCAGCCATTTATTATTCTGTTTGAACATTCACTAGACTGGGTTCTATGTTTGGTGTTAATACAAACCAAGGCTAAGATAAAGAGTCTTTCAGCCTCATCCATGATCCAAAGGAGCATTTGTGAAACAGGAACAGGACAAAGCAACATATAATTCCAGCCCTAAATTGGGCTATAGTGAATTGGCCAAAATAGCTATGGAAATTTAGTATAGCAGACAGCTCACTATGGACTGAGGTCTCCTGAGACTAGTCTCAGAGGATGAGGGGGATTCAGGTGGTAATGATGATGGGAAAGGACAGGTATTTTAGTCATTGGAACAGTGCAATCACAGACTTACAGGAAGTGGTTGTGCAGTGACCTCAGAAGCCTAACATATAGCTAGACTAGAATCCAATTAATGGGACATGAAAGTTCATGAGTTTTTCCTGGAGAAAAACAATATACATATTTAGTCCATCCATCTATCCACCCATCCATTCATCCATCCATGCTTACATTATCTACTGAGAGAAAGCTGCTTGCACACAGGGCCTCTGTTATCTAAATCTCTCCTCTTTCAGAGCTTGACCTATCCCAAGACTCAAAAGAGTTATTCAAACAAAAAGAATTGGTTTAGAACAATCTAGAAGGAATGAAGGAAGTAACATGCCTTGATGGTAGCACTGGCCAGAGATATCTGAGGGTGAACCTTGAGTGACAGAGAATAGGAATGAAAGCAGTGATGAGACAGCGGGAGATGGGGAAGAAGTGAGTAGATGCTAGAGCACACAGCCAGGGCTTTCAGCAGGAAGGAGTGTTGAGAGCATGCTCAAACTGGGCTGTGTGATTGGTTCCTGGGAAATTGTCACAGCAACCCAAACACACTGTTCTTGGCTTCCAGAACTTAGATACTTGGTGGGGTAATTCATTGTTCACCATCCACAGATACCATCCGTTTAACACCTTGGCTGTTCTGCCTCTTCAGGAAGAGCCTCCCTCCCTCACAATCCGCTGGAAGTTCTTTTTTTCTGTGTTCTTTTTTTTCTGCCATACACCCTTGGCTTCCTCTATGGGGACCTACCATGGTTCCTGCCACACATGACCAAGGAGTGGATCCCTCCCTTAGGACTTGAGTGCAACTACTTACTCTGGAGTTATTTATTCTCACAGGCTCCCTCCCAACACACACACACACACACACACACACACACACACACCAGGAAGGGCTGAGTATGTTGTGGAATAGAGAAGAAAACTCGCAGGCAGGATTGGAGGCTGAGGTTTCCAGGTTGAGGTTCCTTTGATCTCAACTGACCTGTCTAGTCAGCTGGCAGAAAGCCCTGTGGAACTTCACGCTCTTCCCCTCCACACCTCTCTTCCAACACTCACTGATCCTGGGTGCTGTCTTCCAGGGGTTTCCACAACAACAACATCAAGGCTATCCCGGAGAAGGCATTCATGGGCAACCCTCTCCTGCAGACAATGTGAGTACTGCATCTGCTCCTGCTGCTATGTGTATTAAAGGATGGAGGTTGTGGGAGTGGATAGAAGGGATGCCCCTGGAGGTTGTAGGAGTAGATAGAAGGGATGCCCCTAGAGGATGGAGCTTGTGGAGGTGGATAGAAGGGATGCCCCTAGAGGATGGAGCTTGTGGAGGTGGATAGAAGGGATGCCCCTAGAAAGCGCCAGGGAGCCAGGAGTGTGGGAGAGCTGTGTCCTCTCTGAGGTTCCACCTAGAAGAGTAGAGACCTGAGAAGAAGTGAGCATCTGAACTGGGGCTTGGGTCTTTTTCTTCCAGACATTTTTATGACAACCCAATCCAGTTTGTGGGGAGGTCGGCATTCCAGTACCTGTCTAAACTGCACACGCTGTAAGTGGGCACCAGAGGCCACTGCATGGTGCTGCCCTCAGGACTTTTCCCCCATTCCCTCCTGCTTGCCCTCTGCCTGTGGACCTCTCTGTAACCAAGCACTGCTCAGTGGGAAGGCGAGGCCTTCGGGGCTCTAGGCATAACACTTTCTCAGATCTGTCCCCATATCCACTGGAGCATAATGGTCCCTTCCACCTTTGTGCCTGGTTCCTTCTTCCCATATCTCACATAGATGAAGAGAGCCTTTCTTCAGACTCAAGGGCACCTCTTTGACCTCTTTGGTTTTATTTGGCTTGTGGTGGTTGCTCCCTATATAGCCACGGAGAGAACAGTGGACAGAGCTGTGGCTCTGGATTCTCTGTGATCTTCAGGCTGCTGCTCCAGTACCCTATGGCACAGCCTCCTATGCCATCTTTCTCACGCTGGGCCTGAAGGCAGTCCTCTGTTTTCTTTGCCACCCTTTTAATTCCAAGCCCGAGCTCCCGCCCACTTCTTTAGAAAAAAAAAAAAAAAAAGCAAAAAGCAAAACTTCCATGAACTGTTCACTGTGGCCTCACTTTGCACTGCTACCTTCCTCCAGGCACATGTTGCATTTCCTCTTCAGGAGGTAGGTACTTCCGTCCATTTCACAAGTGAAAGCTGACGTGCTCAGATACTGAACAGGCACCAGCGCAGTTCTGTTACTGGCCTCATTGTTGGATACTACTCTGCCTCCTCAAGTCCTCTCTTATATTGTTTGTTTGTTTGTGACAGGGTTTCATGTGGTCAAGGCTAGCCTTCCACTGTTGATCCTCTAGCTTCCAATCTCCAAGGGCTAAGATTAAAGGCATGTGATAGCACTCTCAACCCTTGCCTTTTAAACTAGACATTTCTGCCAAGAGTGCTGGTATATACTTAGAATTTTAGTGCTCCAGAAGTAAAGGCATGAGGATCAGGGGTTCAAGGCTAACCTCTGCTATATCATGAGCTTGAAATCAATCTGGGCTATGGGTGACTACGTCTCAAAACCAAATAATAGCAACATGGAACATTTCCCCATGTCCCTTATCTGGGATTAGTTTTGTCTTTTTATAAACCAAAGGCCTCAATGCTGGAGTCTCTGGGCTCAATCTCAGCACCTCTGGCAGGGCTCAGTCTTGGCAGGGCTGTATCAGTTTAGGAAAATGATTGGAAAATGGGCATGATGATACCCGTCTTTAATCCCAGCACTCAGGAGGCTGAGACAGGTGGATCTCTATAAGGCCAGCCTGGTCTATGTAGTGCATTCCAGGACAGCCAGTCTGAACTACATAAGACAGAGATTCTATTTCAAAAACAAACAAACAATTATTGGACCCTGCTAAGTATGGCTTAATTTCCAACAGAACCAGAGTGGCTAATTTGAAGGAGGCTTGGGAAGGTGACATTTACCGAAACGGTAGAGTCCCCAAGCAGAAAGCTGAGCGCACAAATGTTGACAAGCTTGACCCACCCTCCACAGCCCGTTTTCTCTGTTTGCAGATCCTTGAATGGTGCCACAGACATCCAGGAATTCCCAGACCTCAAAGGCACCACTAGCCTGGAGATTCTGTGAGTGGCTTCCTTCTCCCTCCATGGGGGTGGAGGGGGCAGGGGAGGGTGGGGTCACCTCTTACACCTCTCTTTACCTGGAAGGCTGTCCAGGCCACTGGCTTTTCCTGCTACCCCTCCTGTATTCTACTGGCTCAGCCCCAGGGCCTTGTCCATCTCCAGATGTAATGCTGCCTCCGGGCAAGGCAGGGTAGCAGGATGTGGGGAGGAGGCTGGCACTTCTCTGTTGTGCTTGGATTGGTCAGGTCTGGCTTCAGAGCTCCTCATCCTGAACCATGATGCATGAGGACAGAGGATGAGAGCAAGGCTGTGAAACCCATTCCCTTTGACTTGGAGAGGCCTGGTTCCGACAAAGCCTTTCTCAGTGTCTCAATGCTATACTCTGGATCCTGGGATAAATATAGAGTAGGCTGTCAAAATACTCAGCAATAAGTACACAGTAGGTCCTCAAAACATATTAAATGAATGAAAACTAAACAGGCAGGCGTCCCACGTGAATGTTAGGAAGTCAGCTCCCTGCCCACACACCACACAACTCATTCATGGTTCTGCTGGGGCTGCTGGTCTCCTCTGAGCCTCCATTGTCCTTGTCCCAGCTCGGTGGCATGTGGAAATTTTCCATGAAAGTAATAATAGTTTCCCAGGGATGACCTTGGCCTTAGAGTCTTTCTAGAACTCCTCTGTGCCTAATCCAACCCCATTCTCCAATCTGCCCTCACAGCCCTCTTCACCCTAGCCTTGGACCCTTCTCTTTTTTCCATATTATTCCTCTCCCCGAGGCACAGGGAGAAAGTGTGTACTGCGTTCCCATGGTCCCACTGAAGCCGTTTCCTAGCTATTCATTACCATGGTTGTCCCTTCTCTTTAAGGCTCCAAGAACAGGGAAGACTTATTCTCTAAGGCGCAGTGTTGCTGGGACCATTATGAGAGGTGGGGTGTGGGTGGAGTGAAGATATATGGGTAGATTTGGGTCTGTATGAATTGTTGGACAAGCAGAAACCATGCGTTGGGGGCCTATTTCTGTCTCCTCCGCACCCCAGCTTCCAGGGGAACAGGAACTTATCGCTGATGGAGTGGGCTACTTTCCGTGACAGTAGCCCCACCCCCTGCCCTTTTATCCACTGATTCTCTTTTGTCAGTTCTGTCCTTTCAGGGACAGTATCAGGTCCAGTGCTGGAGACGGGTGGCTGAGAATGGCAGGACTCTGGGCCTGATGCCAACGTTGCCTCTGTTCTCCCTGCAGGACCCTGACCCGCGCAGGCATCCGGCTGCTCCCACCGGGAATGTGCCAGCAGCTGCCCAGGCTCCGAATCCTGTGAGTGGCTTGTGAGCATTCTACAATCCCGGCATTGTACCCCTGGTCCCGTGTCCCAGTGAAAGCCTCCCCTGCTTCTGTTGTAACTTGGTCACATCTCTTTCTGGAAAGTGGTCAACATAGATTACCGCTAAGGATCTCCAGGCGGGACTGTCCTCTCTTGTTCAAGATAAGGGACTTTGGTTTCTGGAGTTAGATCCCAATGGTTCGAAACCAAGTTTGCTTCTCACTAGCTACGTTCATTTGAATTTTTTTTAATGTCTCTGAATTTCAATCTCTTATTTAAAATGAGAATCAATTTGTGAGACTTGAAAAATCTCTGTTTAACGCACATATCACATAGGAGAACCTCAAAATGGCATCATTTAGGCGGGAGAGTTTATTGCTTCTGGTGTTCTGAAGATTCTTAAGTTGCCCTAGCTTTTCTCAGACTACTCCCTATAGCTCTTCCAAGCAGCTCATGATGGGTAGATTGACATCTGAGGATGTGCATTCTATGCTGAAGTCCTAGGCTTCATATTCTCTGCCTAAGGGAAGGGTTGGGCCACATGTTCCTCAAGGGCTCCAAGCATTTCTCTTCCTCACCAGCTCCACAAATGGTGGTTGTAAGCACCATTTCCATGGGGTTACTATTTCACAGGCGACAATGGCGATCTTGCTCAGTAATTCTCATATTTCCTACTGACTATTTTAGCACTCCATTCCCTAATTCTGGCCTTTCTTCTCATCTCCATGCTCCTCATTTTATGCTTCGTTTCTCCCAGGATGCTCCCAGAGTTCTTCTGCAGGATTACCTGTTGATAAGGCATCCCTGATGAAAAACAAAAAGCCACTTAGTTCTGGCTAGGCTCAGCAACGGAGTGGGGCCTAACAGAAAAGGGAAGTGAAATCTGATGGTGGGATTGGTACTCTACCATGAGATGGCCATACGATGCTCCTGCAGTGTGCTCGTGACCCTTTAACCGATTGACAGAAAAGCACAGCCTGGTGACCACAGATGCTTTTTCTTGCCCCTGCCCCCACCTTAACACAGACACTGCTTTATCCTGAGCTGGGTTTGTCTCTTTCCCAGAGAGCTGTCTCATAATCAGATTGAAGAGCTGCCCAGCCTGCACAGGTGTCAGAAGTTGGAGGAAATGTAAGTCTGGAGACAGCTGGGGGCAAAGGCATTCAAGGGAGGCTCTAGGCAGGTCTGTGGGGTGGGGGCCAGGGACTAAAGCATTCACTATAACCCTCTTTCTTCTCAGGTTGTTGGGCCCAGATATAGGGCTTGCAGCTCAGCAAGGTCCGGACACAATCCATAGGACTCACAGCAGATGATATGGCTAGGAACTGGTGCCCACAGGAGTCTCAGGGTAGCCCCTCAGTCAATGGCAATACCAGAGTGCAGTTGTGATTAGAGCCGGTGGAGAACCAGAGCCACCAGGGTGCTCTGTGTGAGATATAAGAAGTCTTCAAAGGAACTAGAAATGCCCTCCATTTTAGAGGATGTACTCTCATGTTCTACAACACATCAGCACTCATATATATATGTGTGCTCATGAACACAAAGATAGTACATGGTTGTACATGCTCCTGCAGCTTTGCAAGGAAAAGCTCGCTTTAAAGTTTCCCTAAGCCCCATTCGCCCACCTCCAATTTCCTTGAACTACTATGGTCTCGTGAGTTCCTCGTGGCTGCCCCTGATTCTATGGGACCATGTCAGGGAAGATAGATCTGGGTTTGTCCTGTTTGTCCGGGTAACAATGTGTTTGATATTGCTGGAGTCCAGGATCTATCTCCTATTCAGACAATCAGTCTACTGAACTCGGTTCTCAGTCCAATGCAGCCAGGGCTGAGTGCTCTGTGGCTAAGCTGGGGTCTGCAGGACCCATGGCTTTAGGGAGAGGTGGGGGACACTTCAGCTGGGCTGGGAGCCAGGCCCGCTGGGAACCCTGGAAGCTGACTCCCTTTTGGGCTACAGGGATGGTTTTGTGGCTTTCTCTCCTGACCCACTTACCCAAGGCAACCGGATCCCCTTATGCTCTCTTTAATTCTGGTGACTTCCGCGGGCTGGGCCTCTTTTCCTGTGCCAGAAGAAGTGGGGGGCTCTCCTTTCTTCCCTCCAGTGCTCGAGGGGCATGGAACAGAGCCAGAGTCTGGGCCTGCAGGCTCATCTAGTCTCTCTTACTGTCGTCCTAGTGGCCTCCAACACAACCGGATCTGGAAAATTGGTGCCGATACCTTCAGCCAGCTGAGTTCCTTACAAGCTTTGTGAGTACCTGCAGCACCCAGGAGAGCGTTCTGGAGGACCCTGTGTCCCCTCCAAGTCCATTCCCATGGCACGTGTGTCCAGCTTAAGCATGCATGACATGTATATGTATTTCTTCTTCATAGCCCCTTCACACACACACACACATATACACACATACACACACATATACAAACACACATACACACACATATACACACATATACACACATATACACACACAAACACACATATACACACACACATACACACACATATACACACACACATACACACACATATACACACACATGCACACACACATACACACACATATACACACACATACACATACATACACACACACATGCACACACACATACACACACATACACACACATATACACACACATACACACACATA
>PVIH01031783.1:0-10409 GCA_004025045.1 Sigmodon hispidus | reverse complement strand
GCCCATCATACAATGTTCATTTAGATAGGGCTTCAAACAGTAATCAGTCAGCTGCTGAATCTTGGGACCAAAGAGATCCTGCCCACCCGGACTTCCTCTGATAACTTTTCACTCTCCTCTCTGGTTAACTCCCCTCTCTCTGCTTCCCCTCTCTGCCTGGAGCCTTACTCTCCCCCTCTCTCCACCTCCCCTCCCCTTCTAGAGGCATTGTTTAAAAAGCCTCAGCATTCACTCAATAAACGAAGCCTTGACGTGACTCAGACTGACTCTTGTCGTTCTTTATGCGCTTGGCCTCCTCTCTCTCTTTCCCCCATTTGCTTCACAGGTGGCCCCCCCTCGAGACCTTCGAATAACTGGACCTGCTGGACAGGGACACCATTTGTTAAAGACACTATCTTTTTTCCATTGAATATTTTTGGTCTCTTTGTCGAAGATCAGATGTTCATAGGTTTTTGGGTTAATGCCTGGATCCACAATTAGATTCTATTGATCCACAAGTCTGTTCTTATGACAGTACCAGGCTGTTTTTATTACTGTAGCTGTATAATATAACTTGAAGTCAGGGATAGTGATGCCTCCTAAGGTTCTTTTGTTGAGCCAAATTGTTTTGGCAATCCTGGCTTTCCTATTATTCCAACTGGAGTTGTGTATTGTTCTTTACAGGTCCATAAAATATTGTGTTGGGAATTTGATGGGCAATGTATTGAATCTATAGATTGATTTTTGCAAGAATTGCCATTTTTACTATGTTGATACCTCCTATCCAGGAACATGGGAGATCTTTCCATTTTCTGGTATCCTATTCAATTTCTTTCTTCAGTGTTTTAAAAGTTTTGTCAAATAGATCTGTTACTTCTTTGGTTATAGTTACTCTAAGGTATTTAATGCTATTTGAGCTATTATAAAGGGTGATGTTTCCCTTATTTCAATTTCTTTAATGTATAGGATCGCTACTGATTTATTTGAGTTAATCTTGTACCCTGCTACATTGCTGAAGGTGTTTATCAGTTGTAGATGTTCCCTGGTAGAAATCTGTGGGTTACTTATGTATACAATCATAACATCTGCATCATATATCAATTTCACACAGTAGAAACTGAAGGAATATTGCCAAATTCCTTTTATGAGGCCACATTTACACTAATAGTCATAGTATTTCTTTTTTTATTTTTTTATATATTTATTATTTGGTGTTTTTTACATCATGCATCCCATCAAATTCAGATATAAGACCTCTCAGAATAATGCCCAAACTTATGATCTCCCCATTTAATAAACTACCCATTCATACTGCTTATTTACGTACTGGAGAATAATTAAACTCCCTGTGGCCAGATGCTTAGAGAAAGCAAGTCTTTTCCTCACCCACACCTCTGCCAGAGGCCCTCAGTGCAGAAGTGAGGCATTGTGTCATTTATCTATGCTCCAGCCTTGAGTTCTTCTGTACAATGGCATCTCTCTCTTTTTATTTTTTTGAAAGTCCACTAATGAGTGAGTATATCCACTGCTTTTCTTTCCAGGATTGTGATACCATGCTCAGGAGGATATTCTCCATATTCATCCATTTGCCTGAAAATTTTAGAATATCATTTTTTCTTACTGCTGAGTAGTAATCCCTGTTGTAGATGTACCACAGCTTGTTAATCCATTCTTCAGTTGAGGGATATCTAGTTTATTTCCACGTATTTGCAATTAAGAATAATGTTGCTATGAATATAATTGAGCTAATGCTTTTGGGGTATGAATGTTGGTCTTTAGGGTATATGCCTAAGAGTGTTATTTCAGGATTCTTGGGGAGATTGATTCCCAGTTTTCTGAGAGATCACCATACTGCATTCCAAAGTGGCTGAACCAGTTTACACTCTGAGCAACAGAGGAGTGTTCCTCTTGCTCTGCATATTCTCCAGCATTGGCTGTCATGTTGAATAACCCTCTGTGTTTTCTGGTTTTAGAACTTAGGAAATGAAGACTGAACTGATTCTACCTTGATGACAGATAAGGCTGGATGGCCAAGACAAAGACTCAGGTGTTCAAACATACTTCTCATAAGATTACAGCAACATTATTGCGTTTTAGCTTGTTTGACGACTGAAGCCACGGAGGGTGATGCCTGAATCAGGATTATTTCACCAGTTATTGCTCAAGAGTGAAAGGTGAAAATATCATCTGTAATACAGAGTAGAGTCATGTATTGAGTAGTAGTGTTTTCTGTTATAGCATTTAAATGTGCCATCACTAATCAATCCTTTATGCTAAGGGATGGGGGAAATAATAGGCAATGATAGAAAAGAGCAAATATGGAAGATCTCCTATGGAGAAAATGGGCAACAGATTTAGTCTGTGAGTATGAAAGTACCTCCACATTTATATGGTGTCAGGACTTCAAGTAATACACATTTTTGTAATGAAGGCCTTATATGTACACCTCCTATGTAATTCCTGTATTTGTATCATAGTAAGCATAGTTAAAAGTATAAAATTTTATTTTAACACATTAAGAATTTCCTGGTTAATTATCTTTTTAATTTATAGAAATGAATACTACAGATTTACAAACATGTGTCAATGAAAAGACATAGTATTTTTTTAACCAATAAGAATTATTTGAGTGAGTTAAACATCTAATAGTCTTTTCATTGTTGTATGCCCCTTTAAAGCAGGATATTTGTCTATATTACCCTGATATATCTTTGAAATGTATAATGGAAAATAGAACTTTTGTACATTAGAAACATCATGTATAATTTAGTGTATTCTTCACTAGTACATGTGTTGTCTTATCTTTGTCGTCCTAGGACTTGTACTTGTTCCAAGTATCTGAGATAAATAAGTCTTGTAGCTGTGCCCAACACTAACTGCATGAGATGATTTGCATGCACTCCCTGCACAATCTTGAGGCCTTCTTCATATACAATTCACATCCTGTACAATTGTCATTGCAGTCAGGACTCAGCATTGTCATGAGTGCCCCTGTTCATCAAGTAATTCATTAAACATTGTTTCTCCATGTCTCTGATTCAGCCCCTGCCTTTAGTTACCTTCATATTGGACTGTGATGTCAACTGTAAATTGACAACTTACTTCCCATGTTGTCTTTTGTCATAGTGTTGATCACAGTAGAAAACCGTCTACAGCAGCCCTCCACAGACATGCCACGGCTCCTTTATACAATAGTAGGAAAGGCTTCTATAGAGAAAGGCACTTTTAAAAGACTAGGAAAGAAAAAAACAGGAGCAGTTTCAGGATTTTTCCTCAGTGAGTCTTAGTAAATCTTTCACATTCAGAGTTTTCCACAATAAAGAAAATCAAATTCTGTTAGATTCTTATTAACTTTGAATCAGAATCTATCATCATCATAAGTCTCTGTGTAATGTAGCTATAACAAAGGAGTCCAGCTTCATAGAGAACTCCATCTAGGTGAAAAAAATAAGTTAAATCCACACTTTATTGGTTCTAGATTTTCTACAAATGAAGTTTTATGTCCCCTAAGTCTTCATTTAGCCATGGTCACTGGGAACAATGACTGTGTGTTAGAGCTACTCAGCAGAGTTAGTCAGTTTATATATCCTCATCAAATAACATGTTAATTAATTGGTACTCAACCTCATACTGGTTATTTGACCTGACTAGAACTTAACAATTTTGTCAACTTTGCATTACCTACAGCCAAATTGGGGAGAGGATGAAATATCAGAGATAGAAAATACCACAGTCAAATCTCACTCAGCTGAATTCCCACTTCCTCCACCTCACTCCTAGTTGATTTTGTCTCTGCTGGTTTCCTATGATACTTTAAATACCCTACTGGCCAGCTGTATCCCACTTAGGATAGGATTAAGGGTGGGAGCTACTCTATTTATTAGTCATCCTTGAGGTCACAGAGAAAGAGAAAGTTCTGTCTCTGGAGCAATGGGATTAAGGTAGTAATTCCTGGCTTTCCCTGTGCTGAGATTAAAGGTGTGTGCCATTGAAGCAAAGCTGTTTGGCCTTGTACTCAAAGATCAAGTAATTCCTGAGCTGTGTCTGCTAGTTTTGACTGAGTGTTGATCTCTTGATTAAAAAATCTCATGTTTTATTAAATATTTAACCTATCTCTACATTTAACAAATTTAAATATTGTGTAAACCATGATTTTAATGATTAAGACTCAGATATAAAAGTTAAAAATATTAGAAAACAAATGTATGACATTTATTGTACCAAGATTTTGCTTGTTTAGTTTCTTTTTTTGTTTGTTTGTTTTTCTTTAGATATGAGACATAGGCTGTCATCAGACTAATGATCTCCCTGATTCTACTTTCCAGAGATAGCAACACAGCCATTTATCACTATGGATGCTTCCCTAATGTTTTAAAAATAATGAGTTTCCTACTTTAATATTTCTCAATTTATAAATAATTTTTTTCTTGACTATTTAGATAAAATTTAAGGTCCATATGAATTAACAAATTACCTCTTTAACTTAGTGTGAAATTTACTTAAATCTTTTTATGAATACCCACCTAAAGTGTAGAGCATCTAGGGGACATAAAGAATGACACTCAGCTTTGAATCTTAAATTTAAGGCATACATAATCTCATAAACATTGTCCTTAGCATTCCTAGTGCACTACAATATATGGTATAAAAAAGATAATTTAACTCTTAGACTTTCTCTTTCTCACTCTTCTCAACTTACTAAATATGATTTTAATATAATAAAGCATACTGAAATAAATGTGCAAAACTTTTTAGAGTCAACATATAAAAAGAACATAGAAGAATATCAAGGTTTATGTTCAAAGTAAAGTGTATACAACTCGTAGGTAACATGTACAATAAATAGTGAGAAAAAGCATAAATAACTGAGAAACAGGTAACTAGCCACAGCCAATTGTTACCCAGTCAAATCTTTAGCCCTGTCTTCCTGAATCTACTGAACATAATCTCTCTGTCCTTACCCAAAAAGTTAAGTGGCAGGGAAAGCTGATATCCTGCCTACTCTCTCTCTCTCTCTCTCTCTCTCTCTCTCTCTCTCTCTCTCTTTCTCTCTTTCTCTCTCACTCTCACTTTCTCTCTCTCCCTCCCTCCCCCAGCTATCTTTCTTCCTGGTTCAAATTTCCTAGTACTAGCATTAAAGGTATATGTTACCACTGCATGGGTCTATTAGATCTTGTACTCAGAGAAATCAAGACAGAATCTGTCTTCCCAATCATGGGATTAAATTTCTGGCCTTGACCCTTGTGGCTTGTCTTTGTGGTAGGCTCGGTCTGGTGAAGTACCAGATGATTTTTTTCTTAATATACTATTTATCACCACAATACTATAATGTAAAGCATCCATGCTGTATCTACTTCATTATGAAGATCTAAAATACATTTGCAACTTCACAAAGTTCTTTTAGATGAATAATAGTACATGCTTTTGACAGAAAAACCCTGGCGAAATTGTTTTCACTAGGCATTTGAGTTTGTTATTTCTAGATTCTCCTATAATATGAATTCTATATATGACAATATTTTCATAAAATTTTTATACAAAAATGTGGACAAAGTCTTTATTTGTGATGGCATCCTTGTAACAGATGTCTGTATTCCCAATACATAGATTGTAGACCAGCAATTAGTGAGGAATACATAAATAGGGAAAAAATTAATTTTCCTACTACTGATACTAAGCAAATGTCAATCATAAAATTGAGGCCATCAGAGTATAAAACATAATTTCTTTCTGGAAATTACTTTCTATTGATTAAGGAACAAGACAGGTATACAGATATACTTCCAGTTTTTGACCAAATTACAATTCTTTTCTTGTAGTTACATACCTTCTTTAATATATTACCTCGTGTAGGGACTCATACTACAAACACTAGAATTCCTTATAAAAATTTTCTTTATCTGTTTAGTTCACTACTTTACTCAAGTTGCTTCATTTAAAAGTTCTACCACAAGGCCTATGACTTTTAGCCTCAGATTCTTGGCCCCAATACTCATGTCAGGTATGGGTTTTATCATTTGAAATTGGACTTAAATTCAACCAGAAGGTATTTCTTATACCATGATTGTCTTTCCACTGCTATTAAAGTGGGCATACATTATAAGACTGCTTGTCATTAGAATTCCTCAAGTCAAACAGAATGTAATATTATCTTAGCTTTCATAAGTTATTGAGACTTATTTTGTGTCTTGTCATTTGAATTACAATTGATGATTATTAGAGTAGTCAGAACCAGTTTTCTTTAGGAATTGTTCCCTGGTAGATTAGCCTCTGACTCATTTGTATATGGGTAAGCTGAAATGAACTCAGTGAGCTATTTATTTTTTATTTTTATACAATAAATTCTCATTATTTGTCCATGTATCCTCTTGTCCAAATGCCCTTCCCCCTCCCAGTCACTTTCTATTAACCTCGTCCCCTCATATCCTCTCCAGAAAGGGCAGGAGATCCCAAGGTGGCTTAATACAGCATCTACTCCAGACAGATCCACTTTCCTCATCCCAACATCAAAACTGGGTCAGGTGTTCATTTGGAGGGAGAGGCCTCCAAGGTACCAGTCCAAGGTGCTTCAGATCCCAAGCTGTTCAGTTTTTGTGGTTTCCATTTTGGTTTTCCTTTGCTTATTGTTTAAAATCCAGTAATAAGTGAGTACATCCCCTGCTTATCTTACTGCATTTGTGATACCTCGCTCAGGAGGATATTCTCCAAATCCATTAATTTGCCTACAGATTTTAGGATATCATTTTTTCTTACTGCTGAGGAGTACTCCATTGTGTAGATGTAACACAGTTTGTTAATCCATTTGCAGTTGAGGGGAATCTAGGTCGTTTCCAGATTTGCGATTATACATATTGCTGTTATAAAGAGTTGAGCTAATATTTTGGGATACAAATGTGCATCTTTAGAGTATATGCCCAATAGAAGTATTGCTGGTTCATTGGGTTGATTGATTCACAGTTTTACTGAGAAATCTGCATAGTGCATTCCAGAGTGGCTGAACAAACTTACACTCCTACCAACAATGGAGGAGTGTTCCCCTTTCTCCACATCCTCTCCAGCATAGGCAGCCATCTGTGTTTTAATCTTAGCCTTTCTGACAAGTGTAAGGAGGTATCTCAAAGTTGTTTAGATTTGTATTTCTCTGATGGAAAAGGTCTTGATCCCTTTTTCAAGTGCCTTTGAGCCATTTGTAATTCTTCTCCTAAGAATTCCCTTTTCATTCCTTACCCCAATCTTTTGATAGGGTTATTTAGGGCTCTGGGCTCTAGGTTTTCTTAGTTCTCAATGTAATTTAGAGATCAGTCCTCTGTCATTTGTACAGTTGGGGAGAACCTTTTCCCATTCTGTAGGCTGTCTTTTTGTCTGAATTACTGTGTCTCTGGCCTTACAGAAACTTCTTAGTTTCAGGAGGTCCCACTTTTGATTGTTGTTCTTAGTGTCTGTGATAGTGTTATTTAGGAATTAGTCACCTGTGCCAATATGATGGAGAGTATTTCCCACTTTCTTTCCCATCAAGTTTATTGGGCTGGGTTTATGTTGTTGTCTTTGATCCACTTGGATTTGAGTTTTGTGCAGAATGATGTTTGGATCTATTTGCATTGTTCTACACACTATTGTCCAGCTATGCCAACACCATTTGTTGAAGATACAATTTTTTTCCAGTGAATATTTTTGACCTGTTTGTCAAAAATCAGGTGTTCATAGGTGTGTGGGTGGGTTAATGTTGGGGTCTTCAGTTCAAATTCCTTAATCCACAACTGTGTTGTTATGACAAGACCAGGCTCTTTTTATTACTATATTATAGTGTAGAGAGTTGCGTTGTACCACGCCCTAAAGGTGGCCCTGGTTTCTGCCTTCTACCTTTCTGACTGTGAGTGCTCTTGGGAGTAAACAACTCCTTATTGACTGTAGGCGAGGATGGTGGCTTGCTTTTGCGTCCTAGGACCTATGGGTGATGTCCACGTGGCTTACTGGGATTGGAGGCCCAGAGGACATTTAGCCACTAGCAGGCTTTCCCCCAGGGTCGTACGTCGTTCATCTTCTGTCTGAGAGCGAGAGTAAGTGAGTGAAAGATAAGAAGATATCTGAAAGGCCAAAATAAACTGCAGAGAGAAGGATCCGGTGTTGCATCTTCCTTGCTGGCGAGGTTGTGTGCAACATTACAGCTCTATAGTATAATTTTAAGTTGGGGCTAGTGGTGCTCCTGAGGTTCTTTTGTTGAGCAAAATTATTTTGGAAATCCTGTCTTTTTTGATATTCCAAATGAACTTGAGTATTGTTCTTCAAGATCTGCAAAATTATGTTGGGATTTTGATGGGAATTGCATTGAATTTGTAGATTACCATTTTACCATGTTGATCCTACCTATCCTGGAACACGGGAGCTCTTTCAAGGCTTTCCTCAGTGATTTAAACATTTTTTTAAATAGATCTGTTACTTTTTTAGTTATAGTTACAGCAAGGTATTTAATGCTATTTGCAGCTATTATAAAGGGTAACATTTCTCTTATTTGTTTTTCAGCTCTTTTACCTTTAGTGTATAGGAGGGTTGTTGATTTCTTTGTGTTATTCTTGTAACCTACTATTTAAAAGTGAGAGAGTATGTGAAATCTTAAAAGACCTGACTTCAAAACTGTGCTTGCATAGCATGTATAAAGGAGTCTGGAAGAGAAAGAAAGGGAGTGAAGGGAGGGAGAGAGAGAGAGAGTATGTTCAGGGGCATTCCTCTGCTGGAAGAGTTTTGTGTGACCTGGCACTGGACTGGAAAAAAGCTTTTTCTGGGATTGCAGCAGAGGAGAATGCTGCTGTGTGATTTCTCTGCCTCTCTAACTTACCAGATTTTCACTCCAGTATCTGTGTCCTGAGTCTTTATTAGTAAAATCAAATGATTGAGATTTAATTTATTAAATAACATAATATATGGTCAAGTCTGTGAAACATATGCTTGATTAATAATTGATGTTGGAGTACTTGCTTTATCAAATCAGGTATCCCTGAAATGTATTAAAAAAAAAAAAAAAAAAAAAAAAAAAAAAAAAAAAAAAAAAAAAAAAAAAAAAAAAAAAAAAAAAAAAAAAAAAAAAAAAAAAAAAAAAAAAAAAAAAAAAAAAAAAAAAAAAAAAAAAAAACCGCCATGAGGAACAGACATAGAGAGAGAGAAAGAGAGAGGGACAAACAAAGAGAGAGAAAGAGAGGGAGGGCTAAGTTACATTGAAGGAAATTCTTCGAGACTGTTACTAAATTCTTGATAGGAATGTAAGAGTTAGAAGATAATTGAACAATATTGCCAAAGTTCTACCAAGAAATAACAGCCAAAAGTTCCTTGCCCCCCCAAAAAAATTACCAGAAAATGTCAAAATTGAAAGATAAATAAGTATTCTCTGGAAACAAAAGACAGGCGATTTAACTTGAAATTGTGTTTGCATTAAAGTCACCAAATTCACGTGATTATAAAAATAAAAATTAAAAATCTAACAATACGTTTTGCAAAACTGAATCATAAACAAGTTGGAACAATGGGGGATATATAAAAAAACCAGAGAATTCTGGCATGAATACTCTTACCCATCACTAACTGTGCATGAAATTTAAAATAAACAATATATGGATGGAAATTATTAAAAAGAAATATTTGTTCATCAAAAAGATAATCTGAACTCAGGGTTTCAATGTACATACTTTACACAAATGAGAAACAAAATGGAGTAGAAAATGCCATACTTACATTAATAAAATAAAATTTAAGTCAAAAGCAAAGACCGGACTGATTGCCACACAGCCTTCCAAGTTGAAGCTTGTTTCCATTTCTACGCTATCCGATGCTGTGTTGTACAGAACTTGTTATTAAAGCCAGAGCCGTGACCTAGTAGTAAGCACTTTACCCCTGAGCTGCCAATCAACCCAAGACGGTTCATTAATTAATGAACAATGACTTACATGGAACAAGACAAGCTGAGGGAAGCCTTTGAGGATGCTTTTGAGGTTCTGACACAGCATTCAGTCGGAGAACTTCAATACCCTCCAGACCATAAAAACCACATGGCTTTTCTTAACCGTTATCCTCACATCAGAGGCAATTATAGTTGCTGTGGAATGTTGCCCCCGGAAGAGCCCAGCTATAACTGGAGAAGTTTAACAAATGGTTCTTCAAACTTTTGTAGGGAAGAAAGTTTTCATCAGTCTCTGCAGAGCATAACTGGAAACCAGCTGGTACAAACTTCCTTATTTCAGCGAAAAGGAGGAAAAGGTAGGAGGAAGCTCCGGCTGTTTGAATACCTTTTTGAATCTCTGTGCAATTCAGAGATGGAGTCTTGTATTCAGTGGGTCGACAAAACCAAAGGTGTCTTTCAGTTTATATCAAAAAACAAAGAAAAGCTTGCAGAGCTTTGGGGGCAAAGAAAAGGCAACCGAAAACCCATGACCTATCAGAAG
>PVIH01031782.1:0-10408 GCA_004025045.1 Sigmodon hispidus | reverse complement strand
TATCTTACCCAATCTGACAGGTGTGAGGTGGTATCTCAAAGTTGTTTTGATATGCATTTCTCTGATGGCTAAAGAAGCTGAGCACTTTTTCAGGTGCCTTTCAGCCATTCCTAATTCTTCTGCTGAGAATTCCCTTTTTAGATCTGAACCCCATTTTTTGATTGGGTTATTCAAGGTTTTGGGCTCTAGATTCTTGAGTTCTTTATATATTTTAAAGATCAGTCCTCTGTCACTTGTAGGGTTGGTGAAAATCTTTTCCTATTCTGTAGGCTGTCGTTTTGTCCTATTGACAATATCCTTGGCTTTGCAGAAGCTTCTCAGTTTCAGGAGGTCCCACTTATTGATTTTTGTTCTTAGTGTCTGTGCTACTGGTGTTATATTTAGGAAGTGATCTACTGTGCCAGTGCCTTAGGGAGTATTTCCCACTTTCTTTTCTATCAAGTTCAGTGTGGCTGGGTTTATACTAGGTCTTTGATCCAATTGTATTTGAGTTTTGTGCAAGTTGACAGGCTTGTTTCTATTTGCATTTTTCTATACACTACCAACTAGCTATGCCAACACCATTTGTTAAAGATACTACCTTTTTTCCATTGAATATTTTGGGCCTCTTTGCAAAGATCAGGTGTTCATAGGTTTTTGGGTTAATGCCCGGATCCTCAATTCTATTCCATTGATCCACAAGTCTGTTTTTATGCTAGTACCAGGCTGTTTTTATTACTGTAGTTCTACACTATAACTTGAAGTCAGGAATGGTGAAGCCTCCTGACGTTCTTTTGTTGAGCAAAATTGTTTTGGCAAACCTGACTTTCCATTATTCTAAATGTAGTTGAGTATTGTTCTTTCAAGGTCTGTAAAGTATTGTGTTGCGATTTTGATGGGAAGTGCATTGAATCTGTAGATTGCTTTTGGTAGAATTGCCATTTTTACTATGCTGATCCTACCTATCCAGGAACATGGGAGATCTAAAAAGATTTTCTGATATCCTCTTCAATTTCTTTCTTCAGTGATTTAAAATTTTTGTCAAATAGATGGGTTGCTTCTTTGGTTATAGTTACTCCAAGGTATTTAATGCTGTTTGCAGCTATTATAAAGGATAATGTTTCCCTTATTTCTTTTTCAGCCCTTTTATCTTTAGTGTATAGGAGTCCTACTGATTTCTTTGAATTAATCTTGTATCCTGCTACATTGCTGAAGGTGTTTATCAGCTGTAGAAGTTCCCTGATAGAATTTTGTGGATCACTTATGTATACAATCATATCATCTGTAAATAGAGATATTTTGATTTCTTCCTTTCCAATTTATATCCCCTCAATTTCCTTTTGTTCTCTTATTGCTTTAGCTAAAACTTTGAGAACTATATTGAATAGATAAGGGGAGAGAGGACATCCTTGTCTAGTACCTGATTTTAGTGGGATTGCTTTGAGTTTTTCTTCATTAAGTTTGATGTTGGCTGTGGGCTTCTTGTAAATCACCTTTATTATATTGAGGTTTTTTCCCTGTATTCCTTATCTCTCCAGGGCTTTTATCATAAAGGAATGTTGGATTTTGTCAAAGGCTTTTTCAGCATCTAAGGATATGATCATGTAGCTTTTTTTCCTTCAGTTTGTTTATATGATGGATGACATTTATGGTTTTTCATATGTTGAACCATCCCTGCATTTCTGGGATGAAGCCTACTTGATCATGGTGGATGATATTTTTTGTATGTTGTTGTATACCGTTTCCCAAAATTTTGCTGAGAATTTTAGCATCAGTATTCATGAGGGAAATTGGTCTGTGATTCTTCTTCTTTGTTGTGTCTTTGAGTGGCTTGGGTATTAGGGTAATTGTGGCCTTATAAAAGGAATTTGGCAATATTCCTTCAGTTTCTACTGTATGAAATAGTTTGAGGAGTAACGGTAGTAATTCTTCTTTGAATGTCTGGTAGAATTCTGCACTGAAACCATCTGGACCAGGGCTTTTTTTTTTTTACTTGGGAGGCTTTTAATGATAGCTTCAATTTCCTTTAGGGTTATAGGTCTGTTTAGGTAATTAATCTGGTCTTCATTTAATTTTGGTAAATGGTACCTGTCCAAAAAGTTGTCCATTTCTTCTACATTTTCCATTTTTGTGGAATATAGATTTTCAAAGTATGACTTGATAATTCTCTAGATTTCCTGGCAGTTTGTTTTTATGTCCCCCTTTTCATTTCTGATTTTGTTGATTTGGATACTCTCTCTCTCCTTTTTGATTAGTTTGGATAAGGGCTTATCTATCTTGTTGACTTTCTGAAAGAACCAACTCTTAGATTCATTGATTCTTTGTATTGTTCCTTTTGTTTCAATTTTATTGGTTTCAGCTCTAAGTTTGATTATTTCCTGCCATCTACTCCTAGGTGAGTTTGCTTCTAATTGTTCTAAGGCTTTCAGCTGTGCTGTTAGTTCTCTAGTGTGGGATTTCTCTAGGTTTTTCATGTAGACATCTAGTGCTATGAATTTTCCTCTTTAGACTGCTTTCATTGTGTCCCACATGTTGGGGTACATTGTAGACTCACTTTCATTAAATTCTAGGAAGACTTTGATTTCTTTTTTAATTTCTTCCTTGATCCAGAGGTGGTTCAGCTGAGTGATGTTTACTTTCCATGATTGGTAGGCTTTCTGTGACTTTTTTGATGTTCTTGACCTCTAACTTTTGGCCCTGGTGGTCTAATATGAGACAAGGGATTATTTCCATTTTTTATATCTGTTGATATTTGCTTTATGACCAATTATGTGGTCACTTTTAGATAAAGTTCCATGAGGAGCTGAGAAATATGTATATTACTTTGCATTTGGGTGGAAGCTTCTGTAAATATCCATTAAATCCATTTGCATCATAACCTCTATTAGACTCCTTATTTCTCTGTTCAGTCACCATCTGGTTGACCTATGCAAGTGTGAAAGTGGGGTATTGAAATCTCCCACTATTAGGGTGTGAGAATTGATATAGAATTTGAGCTTTAGCAGTTTTTTTTTTTTTTTTTTTTTAAACATTGGTAGGTGCCCTTATATTAGCAACATAAATATTCAGGATTGAAATCTCCTCTTGACCAATTTTTCCTGCGATGAATAAGTAATGTTCATCGTGGTCCCTTTCAATTGCTTTTAGCTTAAAGTCTACTCTGTTAGATATTAGGATGGCATCCCCAGCTTGTTTCTTAGGGCCATTTGATTAGAAAATCTTTTCCCAACCCTTTACTCTGAGCCTGTGTCTGTCTTGCTAGTTGAGGTGTGTTGCTTGTAGGCAACAGAAAGATGGCTTCTGTTTTTGTATCCATCTTGTAAGTGTGTGTCTTTTTATAAATGAGTTGAGTCCATTGATATTAAGGGATATTAGTGACTCCTGATTGATATATCCTGCTATTTTTGGTGGTAGCTTGTATGTAATTCCTTTCTCTGGGCTTTTCTTCTGTGGAATTATTGGATGTTTGTGGTTTCATATGTTTATCTGGGATTCTTAGGTTGGAGTTTTTCCTCTAATGCTTTCTAGAGGGCTGGATTGGTAGATAGGTATTGTTGCAGTCTGACTTTGTCATGAAATATCTTGCTTACTCTATCTATGGTGATTGCTAATTTTGCAGGGTATAGTAGTCTAGGTTGGCGGCCATGCTCTTTTAGTGACTGTATAACTTCTGACAAAGCCCTTCTGGCTTTCATTGTTTCCATTGAATAGTCAGGTGTTATTCTGATGGGTCTGCCTTTATAAGTAAGTCGGCCCTTTTCTTTTGCAGCTCTTAAAATTTTTTTCTTTGTTCTGTATGTTTTGTGGCTTGATTATTATGTGGTGAGCAGACTTTTTTTTGGGGGGGGATCATCTATTTGGTGTTCTGTAAGCTTCTTGTTTCGTTATAGGTATATCCTTCTCTAAATTAGGAAAGTTTTCTTCTATGATTTTATTGAATATGGTATCTGTGCCTTTTAGCTGGTATTCTTCTCCTTCTATTTTTATTATTCTCCTATTAGATCTTTTCATGGTGTCTCAGATTTCCTGAACATTTTGTGTTTTGAGTTTTTTTATTTGTTTGTTTTAGTATTTTCTTTGACTGATATATATCTATTTCTGCTACTGGGTCTTCCACTCCAGAGATTCTGTCTTCCATCTCTTGGATTTTGTTGGTTATGCTTGTATCTGTAGTTCCAGCTCTTTTCTTCAGATTTTCTATTTCCACCTTTGCCTCCTTTTGTTCCTTTTTCAAGCTTCTATTTCAGTTTTTAGTTCCTGGAATGTTTCTTTCATTTTTTGGTTTACCTTTTCTTGGTTTTCTTTCAAGGACTTGTTCATCTCTTCCAATGTTTGTTTGTATTTTCTTCTATTTCTTCAAGGGAATTTTTTGTATCTTCTTTGAAGGCTTCAATAATCTTCATAAAGGTGTTTTTGGTGTTGTTTCCTTCTGTTTCATCTTCATAGCTCTCTTCAGGTTTTGTAGTTGTAGAGCCACCAGTTTCTCCTGATGTTGCCTTGTTGTTCTTTATATTATTATATGTATTTTTGCACTGCCCATGGCTTCAGTGGTTCACAATTAGGCAGGTCCTAGTTAGTTGTGGCAGGAGGGCTTGTGTGTCTTCTGTCTCCTCTGAGCAAGAAGTCTGCTTGATCTCTGACTCTGCTCTGGACAGGGGTCTGCATTTCAAAGCCATAGTCCTTCTCTGACCATGCTGTTCGCCCTGGAGGCGGGGCCCAACCATACATGGTCCCCTCTTTTAGGTGTGACTGGTCGAGTCCTTCACAGCCAAACCCTAGTCCTGTCTGCTAGGGAGAGTCTGAGATCAGACTCTAGGGATTGACTCTGGTCCCAGGGAGTGGCTCTTTGTATGGGTGGTCCATGTGCTGGAATTTGCTCACCTTTGGACAGGGTTTGAATTTCAAAGTCCTCAGTCCTTTTCTGCTGATGCATTTCGAGGCAGGGCCGGCTGTGCAAGGTCCCCTCTTTTAGGTGTGGCTAGAGGAGCCCCTCACAGCCAAACCCTAGTCCTGTCTGCTAGGGAGAGTCTGAGATCAGACTCTACTAAGTGACCCTGGTCCTAGAGAGTAACTTTCCAGACGGATGTTGAGGCGCCCAAATCTGCTCACCTCTGCCTGGTCATCTTTCTATCAAATGTTCTTAGGACTTTCTAGAAGCAACTAGGTTGTTAATGTAAGCCTTTAAAAATAATAAACATGCCATTTATCATGAAATGTGTTTAAGAGGGGTTGGAGAGATGGCTCATTGGTTAAGAGCATTACCTGCTCTTCCAGAGGACGGACATGTGTTCAGTTCCCAGTACCCACATGGCAGCTCTCTCACACCTGTCTCTAAGTCCAGTTCTAAGGCTTCTGACATCCTCACATAGATAATACATGTAGGCAAAATACAATGGACATAAAATAAGAATATTAAAAACCATGTTTAAGAAACATAGCTGTAATAGAAAATTCAGATACAAGAGCTAGCTAACAAATATGCCTGAGCTATAGGCCAAGCAACATATAATTAATATAAGCATCTAAGTGATTTTAAAGAGTTAACTGAAATCAAGACTGCAAGCTGGTCTAGACCTTGAAGCTAAGTCAGACTAAAAACCTCATCTACACATAACCATCTATGTTTATGTCTATTTTAAAATTTAAAAATGATGGATCTAAGTAGTCACGTTCTGGGCAGCTGTCAGGGGACTGGAAGAAGTGATGGTTTAGTAATGTATAGTCACACATTATGCATATGAAAGAGAAGTATTATCTAAAATACTACCTTCATAGGGACTGGGGCATTTGAACTGTGCCTTGAAAGATTATTAGAATTCAGAAGGTATATGTTAAGGAACAGCAGTTTGTGTAAACAGACATGAAAGTAGTTGGCAAGTATTCCTTGAAGGTTTAAAACATCAGGCTTCAGTTTCAGATTTTCAGTTTAATTGCAAAGTGAGTAGAAGAGTTGATGTTGGAGGTGATACTGTCTAGAGATATTTTTTGGGATTCAGTAAATGGCTTTCATGAGCATTTAAGTGGAAACGGTGCTACTTCTTTGATGTCTTCCCCCCCCCCCCAGACCTGGTAGTCCTAGAACTCACTCTGAGACCAGGATGGCCTTGAACTCACAGGGATCTACCTGCTTTAGCCTCCTGAGTGCTGGGATTAAAGTAATGTGCCACCATGCCTGGCTATGCCATTATTCATTTTAAAAGTCCTAGTTTTATTGTGAATTTATCAGAAATTCTCTGCTCTAGTATCACTGTCAGGGCTGTTTAGCTTAAACACTGCAACTGTATCATTCCTTCCATAGTTGATGCTTCTGGGACACCAAGTATAGTGTGTAAACTGATGCACATGTACTGATGATGGCTTATTACAGATCCACAACAAGGCAAACATACAAGTTGAGAGGTTCATCTCACTTTGACATTACCATAACATTTAAACATTCACTTATTGGATGGACTCATGAAATAGGGTACAGAGCATAGAACAGTCCATCTGCTTTTCACTTTATACAGGTCTTATTTATATTTAAATGTACAAGCATATACACAAGATTTCATGGATATAAACACTTTATTTTATTTAAAGTACTTGCATTGTGTGAAAACTCAGTGTTTATTAAGTATATCTGCCTATATTGTTGGTTGTTTTGAACTTTAAACTCTGAAAAGGCATATGCCTAATCTCTTCACCATCCAAAAGAATATTTTCATTACTAGAGGAATGGTTTTATGAACTGAGATACCTATTTTGGATATGTGCAACTGGTTATAAAATATTAATTTACTCTATTTTGTAAGTCTGAAAATAGATGGCATTGTTTTATAATATATAAAAATAGCATACTGAGTTAGATACTCTTCAAAAAAGTGATGGCCATGAATTTGTTTGCAGTAAACATTAGCCACATGATGATAATTGTAGTTTGCAATCTCTAATTTTAGGGGGATTTTTGCATTTTCAGTTCTTTATTAGCTTTATTTCTTTTTATAGTAGTTGCTTTCAATTGGCCAGGAAATTTAACACTCATTCATTTAGCCAGGTAGGATGTCACAGGTTTCACAGATTGGAATGCTAAGGAATATTAGGAGGGCAAGAAGAAATTAAAAGTAGAAACTTTCACCTATTAGCAGTACTGTTCCTTCCATACTTGGTTCTCCTAGCAGCTATTAATGACTTTTTATGATTCTGTATCGATCATATAAACAGAATCAAACATATATTGTCCTCTGTGTCAGGTTCTTTCATTTAGCACAATGTTTAAACAGTGCTACTACTACTTTTTTTTTTTTTTTTTAAAAATGAATACATGGTATTTGTTGTATGTGAATGCACTATAGTTTGTCTATCTTTTCATCAATTTATGAACACTTGAATTGTTTGTAGTGTTTGATAATTGAGTGATGATGTAGAGTAATGGAATCTCTGGGTCATGTGGTAATTCTCTAACATTTTTTGATGCTTGCCAAATCATTTTCTTAAACAGCTACATTTATAGTCATAGCAGCAATGCACAGTTAAATTTTCCCACATCTTTACCAATTCTTGTTTCATGCTAGTCTGTTGTTTTACAGTGGTTAGTGGCACCTCTTCTTTGTTCTGGAGATGAAGCCAGGGCATCATGCATGCTACACAGGTGCTCTGCTATAAAGCCGTACTCCCAACCCTTCACTTGGTTTTGGTGTTTTTCCCTGGTGGCTAATGGTGACAAGCATTTTTCCTGTGCATATTTTTTATTGGTTATTTGCATATATTGTTGGAGAAATGTCTTAGTCAAATATTCTACCCATCTTTAACTTTTTTTTTTTTTTTTTTTTTTTTTTTTACAGTATAAAGAATTGTTAAAATAAAGTTTTCAAGTGTTTTCTTCCATCCTGTAGGGAGACTGCTCTCAATTTTTCGGTAGTATTCTTTGCTGCAAACAAACAAAAATAAATACACAATTCAGTTTCTTTTCTTTTTCTTTATGCAGTGTTGGAAAATAGACCCAAGTCATGCAAAGCAAAGGCCCTACCTCTATGCCATCTTTTCTATTTTTTTCTTTCTTTTTAAAAAATTTTTATTTTTATTTTATGTGAACTGGTGTTTTACCTACATGTATAACTGTATAAGGGTATCAGATCTTGGAATTACAGACAGTTGTTAGCTGCCATGTAGATGCTGGGAATCAAACTCAGGTCCTCCGGAAGAACAGTCAGTGCTCTTAACTGCTGAGCCATCTCTGCAGCCCCTCTATTTTTCCTTTCATTACTTGTGTTTTTAGTGTTATCTGAGAAACAATTTCTAACCCAAGTTTGGTTTTCTTTTTCAGAGTTTTATAATTATATTTACATTTGTCTTTTTTGAGTTTTTATTTTACATATGGTTGAGGTAGGAGTCACATTTCATTTTGTTGCACATGCACATCCAATTGTTTGAGTGACATTGTTTTTTAATAAGTCTTTTTCTTGTTGAATTGTTTTAGTATCTTTGTCAAAGATAATTGACCAGTTTAAGGATTTGTTTCTGGTTCATTAATTTTTATCTCTTTTCTTCACTTAGAACCAGTTTTGATTACTGTTAGTTCTTAAGATTTGTTTTAAGTGTTTTAGGATCTTTATGTTTTCTAACAAATCATAGAATCAGCTTGTCAATTTTGGTAAAGACTTTTGTGGATTTTGGTAGTGATTGCATTGAATCCAGATATATTTGTGGTACTTACTTTACAATATGAATTTTTTTGTATTTTTTTCATTTGAAAAGTTTTTTCTCATAACCTCCTCATTCTTCCTCAACCCCCCTCCCCAAATCTCCCTACCCATTCCCTAGGGAGGGCAAGGAATCCCAAGGTGAGTCAGTTCTGACATATCCAGTTGAGGTAGAACTGAGTCCCTCCTCCCAGTATCCAAGCTGAGTAAGGAGTTCCTCTGTAGGGAATGGGCTCCCAGAAGCCAGTCATGCACCAGGAATAAATTCTGGTCCTACTGCAAGAAGCTACACAAACTGCCATGCCATTTGACTGTCATCTACATTCAGAGGGTTTAGTTCCTTTCCATGAAGCTTCCTCAGTGGTTATTTGAGTGGTTATTTCAGTCAGTGAGCTCCCAATACCTCAGGCCAGCCATCTCTGTGGTTCACTCCTCATGATCCTGATTCCTTTGCTCATATACTTTGTCTTCCCTCTCTTCATCTGGACCAGGAGTTCGACGTGGTGCTTAGCTATGGCTCTCTGCTTCTGCCTTCATCAGTTGCTGGATGGAAGTTCTCTAATGACAACTAGGATGGTCATTCATTTGATTATAGGGGAAGCACCCTCTCCACTATACAACATGAATTCTTAAGATTTGTTTTGTTCTTTGTTGTTTACTCTTTGCTCTTTTGGAGGGTCAGGCACCCAGCTTTCAAATAAACCACACATAAAGGCTTATCTTAATTATAAATGTCTGGCCTTATCTTGGCTTGTTTTTTGCCTGCTTTCCTTTCTTTCTTTCTTTCTTTCTTTCTTTCTTTCTTTCTTTCTTTCAAAGAAGTCACACTTTCTATCCTTGTATATCCTTATTCAAGGTCCCTTCCCCCTCCCGCCACATCAGGTTCATTCTTTCTTTTCCACAACTCCCCATCCCCTCCCTGGGCAGGCAGCAGGCAGTCCCATGGTCCCACTGACCCATTATTGCTTAGTTCAGTCTCCACTCCTGGCAGATCCAGTTTTCTCCCCCCTCCCTCAAGACTGAGTCAGGTGTTCCTCTAGGGGGGGTGAGATCCAAGGAGTCAGTCCAGGGTGTTTCTGATCCCAAGCTGTTCAGTGGTTGTGGTTTGCAGCTTGGGCATGCTTTGCTTTTTTCTTGTTTGTTTGTTTAGAGTCCACTAATGAGTGAGTACATCCCTTGTTTATCTTTCTGAGTTTGTGATACCTCGCTCAGGAGGATATTCTCCAAGTCCATCCATTTGCCTGCAAATTTTAGGATATCATTTTTTCTTAGTGCTGAGTAGTACTCCATTGTGTAGATGTACCTCAGTTTGTTAATCCATCCTTCAGTTGAGGGACATCTAGGTTGTTTCCAGGTTCTTGCTATTACAAATAATGCTGCTATGAACATAGTTGAGCTAATGCCTTTAGAATGCCAATGTGCTTCTTTGGGGTATACACCCAGAAGTGGTATTGCTGGATCCTTGGGGAGATTGATTCTCAGTTTTCTGAGAAACCGCCATACTGCGTCCCAAAGTGGCTGAACAAGCTTACACTCCCACCAACAATGTAGGAGTGTTCCCCTTGCTCTGCATCCTCTCCAACATAGGCAGTCACCTGTGTCTTTTATCTTACCCAATCTGACAGGTGTGAGGTGGTATCTCAAAGTTGTTTTGATATGCATTTCTCTGATGGCTAAAGAAGCTGAGCACTTTTTCAGGTGCCTTTCAGCCATTCCTAATTCTTCTGCTGAGAATTCCCTTTTTAGAT
>PVIH01031781.1:0-10409 GCA_004025045.1 Sigmodon hispidus | reverse complement strand
TTATCTATCTCTGTCTTCTTTCTATCTATCATCACCTTTATCTATCTTCCATCTATTTATATCTGTCTTCTATCTATATCTATTTTCTATCTTATCTATCTTCTATCTATCTTTTATCATCTGTCTATCATCTATCTCTATCATCTATCTGTCTATATATCTATCTTAACTATCTCTATCTATCTATTTATCTATCATTTTATCTATCTGTGTCTGTGTATCAACTTTCTACCCATCTATCTACCTACCTATTTCTAGCTGTTTAATCTTTTATTTTAGCTTGCTGTCTGCTTAATTAACTGTGTGGGAACACTGATTTAGTTAGGATTTCTATTGCTGTCAAGAGATACCATGCAGTTCATGTAAAAGAAAACATTTATTTGAGATTTAGCCTATTATCATTATGGCAGGAAGGGTGGTAGTGTGTAGGCAGACTTGGTGCTGGAGGAGAAGCTGAGATTCCTACATCTTGACCCTCAGGCACTGGGTGTGGCTTAAGTATATATGAAGCCTCAAAACCTGCTACCGTAGTAATATACTTCCTCCAATAAAACCACACCTACTCCAACAAATACATACCTCCTGATATTGTCACTTCCTATTAGGGCTATTTTCTTTCAAGCCACCAAAACAACCTAGATTGCTTTCGAACTCTTATTTATTCTTGTATCTTATTTATGAAATTATTAATTGAATGAGAGTGACTCTTTTGGTCTTCTTGGTTTATATTATTCATTTAATTTTTTTCTATAGTGCTGGTTTGATGGTCCTCAGTTTCCTTAGCTTGTGTTTGTTTTGAAATGTCTCCATTTCTTCATCAATTAGAAGACAATTTTTGTTACATATCTATGTCTATCTATCATCAAACTATCATTTATCAACCTATTTATCTATCTGTTATCTATCTATCTAATCTTGGCTAGACTTGCTTTCTAGGCTTAAAATATATGGTTCTATGCCTACTTTCTTCGATTTTATGGTTTTTCCATTGGGGATCTGATATTGTTCTGATATGTTTGATTTTGAGGATAAGATTGTATTTTTCCCTTTCAATATTTATTTATTTATTTTTTCTATGTACTTTTTGTATCTTGAATATGATGTGTCATGGATATGTCTTCTCTGGGAAAGACAATTTTAGTTTCTAAAATGACTCTTATGCTTGGTTATCCATTTGTTTCTCTAGTTTTAGAAAACTTCTCATTTTAATTTAATTGAATAAATTGTCTATGCCTTAGATTTTATGAGCATTTTCTCATACCAGTGGATTATCTTTCCAAAGTTCTTAGAAGTTTTGGTCTTACCTATTTTTCTTTATACATGTCTTATTGTGTTGTTGCTCTGACCTTCTTGTTCATGGCCAAAACTCTTTCTTCTGTCTGCTTTGGTCTGTTGATATATAAAATACAGTGATTTCTAATGTATTTTGAAATTTTATTGATTATTTAATTTTCATAATTTCTGTTTGGTTGTTTCTGAGAGTATCATTTTTTGGATGCATTTTTTTTTATTTTGAATACCTCCTTCCAAATTATTGACTTTTTGATCTACTTTGGTATCTTTTTTGTCCAGGTCCTGAATTGAATTTTTTTTTACTTCATTTGTCTGCTAGTTTGAATCCTCTGTATAGTCATTGATCTATTTTTTTTAAAGTAGGATTCTGAACCATTTTTCTGATCACAGTTATCTCATTATCTTGGTTCCTAGTACTGAGGAAATATGAGCTAAGAATTATGTAAAATAATGGGAGATATAAATAGGTGCAGAAAAGCAATGGAGAGTGGTAAAACCCTATTAAGATGAGATGCAAGCTAAAACACAATTATACAATTGAAGTACAAAAGTTCAATAAAAATAACAATATAAAATGAGATAGATCTATCATTAATCTGCATTTCTTCTAGGGTGGTTGTGTAGCATACTCTTCAGGTGTGGGGTGGCAACTTTTTCTGTAAGTTAAGTAGTTGGATTTGAACATCCTTTTTGCAAAGAGGAGTTTCATTTTGGGACTGTGTTTCCTGATGGAATTCTCCTATGTGAAACCTGTCTATCTGCCAGCCCCAGCTTTTTCTCTCGTGTGCTTGGAATCATATTTTCTGTGTTGGCCTTTGTGTGACTGAGCAAGGGTCTGAGGGAGTGTGACAGGCATGTCCACACTTGCCTCTACCTTTGTCCTGGATGTCCTGATTTCAGCTACTTTTTCACTAATGTTTTGCACTTGTGGCTTGAAAAAAGTTGTGTCCACTTGCGACTCTCTGCAGACCTTATTAAACATCTCTCTTTTTACTTGTCTAGACAGGCTGGTAGGCTAGTCACTCTGGGGGTTTCTTGCAGCTGGACATACCAGCTACAGGCTCCTGTGTTATACTCTGATGCAGTCTATGCAGCAGGTGCTGCTCTATTGTTTTTCTGTCTTCAACAGATTCAGCTCTGGATATATCACATCCCTGTAGCTCATTCAGTCTCGCTCCAGCTTCTTCTTGCGCTGGTGTTCAGGCACAGCAGCATCCCCCAAGCCAGACACATGCAACTCAGGGTGACTGCTCCTGGCTCTTTCTCTGTGAAGGATTTTTGTAGAACTCAGCTGGTCCACTCTTTTTCCCCACATCTTTCCACCTCTATACTAATCTCTTTGTGTGTTTCTGATGTCCTTTAGCCTTTCATTGGGATAGAATGTATTTTTTTTTTCTGACTCCTTTTGCCAGATCACACAAAGGCAGCTTTTAATTTACCACTATATGCAGAAGTCCTTCAGGCTCACTATTTTGAGACATCTCTAGCAAGGTACACATATAGAAGAAATCAAATTGCAGTTAAAATCAGTCTCACATCTCATGCTGTTTTAATTTTGTGGTCTTTGCATGGAGCATATAGGAGGACCTCATGTGCTCAATGATAGTAGCTCTTTGAGACTGTTTTTCTTGTTAAGTGAAACAGAAATGTAAGTTCAAAATACATTCTTTTTTCTTTTCAGAGGGAAAATACAATAATACATTTACTTGCTGGGAAAATCCAGTTGTTATTTAATGTTTAAATTTGATAATTTTATACTTGTATATAATATATTTTAATCATACTTATCTCCCTGTTCTCTATACTTTCATGTTTTGGAGGGTGGGGGTGAAGGGGGTTTGGTGTATAGTTTATAAGTTAATCAATGGAAGGAGCTTGAAGCAGCTAGTCATAGCCACAGTCAAGATCAAGGAAAGATTGCCTGCCTGCAGGGACTTAGCTAGCTTTCTCCTCTCCAAGTCCCATCCCCCATCTGAGGTATATCTTGAAAACAAAAATAATTTTTTTTGTTGCTTTACTTTTATATTATTTACAAAAGCTTTGTAATTTAATGTAATCCCACTTGTCTTTTTTTTAACTTTGTAAACATTTAAAAAATGTTTTATTTCTTGAGAATTTTATACATTGTAATTTATTTATATTTACTTTCAAATCCTTCTAGATTCAACCCTATTCCCTATTCACCTCCCTTGGTGAAGATAATACTAATAATACTTGGTGAAGATACTACTAATGATACTATGGTCTTTGTCAACCTCCGTATTTGCCAGGTAAGTTTGTTAGATAGCCATCACAGGCCAGTGAAGATCCCTTATCCTGCATTTGATAAGCAGGTTTTAACTAATGGACAATAAATATCAGTAAAGGCTCCAGCATCCACTGTGATGCTGCTACTCCCTAATAACCTAGAGATGCTGAGTTGTAGAGCAATATCTTGGTGCTGTCCAGCTTTCTTGGAATCCAGGATGAGCGCTACTCACAATTTTCCCACTGAATATGATTTGTTACGATATATTTTGTTTTTCTTCTCTAATTATAATTGGTCTGAAGTTTTCTTTGTACTATTCTGCTCCAGTTTGCCTGGATGATGCCACGCTCATAAAATCATATGTATTAGGCTTTTGTCTAGTTCTTCTGCTGTCAGAACCATTTTATAAAACTTTTTTTAAGGTTTAAATTTTTCCTATTTGTTGCCTCTCTTGCTTTTTGTCTTCTGATATTCCTTAATAGTACTTTGTATCTGTTTTTTTTTCTTATTTCACTTTAGTTAATTTTCTAAAAACAGATCTATTCTAATAAATTTTAAATTTTATCGGCATAGATTTTCGTAGTTTTGACATGTGATTTGAATCTAACCTCTACCTCTATGTATGTTCCTTTCATTCACATTTTACTGGGTCTTTTTTCTCCCTTTCTTTCTTGTTTCATGCTATTCTTTAAATCAATTCTTGATGGAATATTTGCTGTCAGAATTCCTTTTTTGTGTGCGTGTTTCACTAATTTTTTACTCACCATTATTTCATTTCCTCAGTTTCCTTTTATTCTTGGTTTGTTATTCTTCTATTGCTCATTGAATTTAAAGCTTATTTAAGAATGCTAGATCTATTGACATGAACCAGTGGGTGTTCGTGCTTGTTATGCAAACATGACTACCTGACTTCGGATCTTAGAACTCACAGTAAAAGTCAAATGTGGCTGTGCACATCTCATCATCTCAGCATTGTTAGGGCTCAGTAGAGGGGCAGATGCAAAAGGATTGCTTGGGCCTGCTATCCTCAGTTTAGGTCAAGTTTTATCAACACACCCCCTTCCTAAGGGAAAAAGATGATAGAAGACAGAACACCTAACATTCTCCTTTGTCTTCTTCTTAGGAACACAACACACACATATTTACAAACATGCATGTGCTAATATATGTATATATGCATACACACAAAATAAAATATTATAACCAGTGGTTGTATTTTTACAACATTTAAGATTGTAAAGTTTCTTCTCTGTATCTCTTAATTAAATACATTAACTATTTAGTAATTTTATTATTATTCATCATAAATGTTTAAGAACTTTTATTGCAATTTTCTTTTTAGAATGGTATATATTTAATGCTTCTAAAAACTATGAATATCTTTTAGATATTTGATGCCTAAATTAATAATAGTTCAAAAAATAAGATATACATGCTATTTGTTGATTGCTTAAAATGTTATTTAGTCTGCCATTGTGATTTGTTAGTACATGGATAACTTTTATGGATATTCGATTTTTTTCATATGTGAAAAACCTACAGTTTACATTTGTTTACTGTATAACTAAAAATTTTGATAATTTTATGATCATATATTCTCTAGATTTACACTTTTTCTCTTTCATTTGATTGGTTGTTTTGTTATATAATATTATTATTTTAATTATATCTATTTTGAGGCATAGTATACATACATGCAATGCATAATGGTCATATCAGGGCAGTAGTCAATATAAAAATATGAAGACTTCTATTTTTAATACTTTTTCTCAGGTTTCTGATAGAGGTAAGTTGAGAATCTCCCAAAAGCCAATGGTGATGGCTCATACTTGCCATCTCATCACCTCAACACTTAAGAAGAGGCCCAAAGGTTTAGAGTCATTCTTGACTAAATAGTGAGCTTAGTACTAGCCCGTGCTACATGATATATGAGATCCTGTCTCAAAAAAAAAATAAAACTTCCAATAAGTTTGTTCTTTCATAATATAACTCTTAATGCTCAGAAAATGATCTGTTCCTATCAGTCTACCTGATTCCTTGGCAGGTTAGATGAACGTCAGAGGTGATAAAGTTATAGGACTAATATTTCTATTGAGGAACCATGGGCTGGTGAAGCTTTAGATGACCCATATGTGACATGGGGCAGGTAGATCTGTTGAGTCAAATATATGAGATTATATTTATCAGTGTTTGGTGCCTAATAAATATTTAATATATTTGTATTATATGAGAAATATGTGGTAAAGTTGGGTAAAACTAGAATTTGATAGGATAAAAACTTAAAACTATGTTTGGTATCTTAGCATAGGGGGTTGGAATATTTTGGATAAACAGTGAGAATATTTCTAAGGAGTTTGAATAGTGAAAAGTACATAAATGAAGATTTGCAGTTGGTTACAGTTATAGGTTATGATTCATGTATCAATAGTTCTTTGTTTAATTTTATACCATTTTGAAATCTAATTATGTTCTACAACAAAATTAAGTAAAATCATCTTTCTGTTTCTATAAAATCACCATGTGTGAGTGAATGAATTAACATTTTCAATAAGACGTGAACTGACCCTTCCAACTAATCTCAGATATTAAAATGTTCTTAACATTGAGAAATTATGTAACTAATCCCTTTAGTACTACATTTTGTTAATTTCTACATTTGGGGGGGATATATTTTTAGTTGCATACTGTTGGTCAGTGTCTGAAATGTAATTGTTGACATAGCTTACTTAAAGAAGAAATCAGAATAAGCAAAAAAAAGTGTAGGAAAAACACATTTAGTCTCATATATATTCACTTTGAAGAATTCCATAAAGGGGTTTAAATCTCCTTTTTCAGTAGAAATTGCTCTGCCTTTTCTCCAGTTCAGCTGCTTTCTGTGTGTCCATGAGAAATTCTAAGACTTTCTCTGTCCTCCTCTTTAAAATTTCTTTTTTGTGTGTGTCTCTATGTCTGTGTATTACACAGTGAATGTTTGGCTGGTAAGTTGTAGGGGTTGTTTATCTCCATTCATCATGTAGGTTATGGGGAACAGAATGAGGTAATTGTGCTTAGATACTGCATTTTTACACATTGAGCCTTCTGGTCGACCCTTGACTCAACAGATTTCTGAGTCTTAGTTCCCTCTCTACAATAGGAAAATCCTACATAATAAGATTCTCAGAAGGATTGAATAAGTTGGTGAATTTAAATCTTTAGGATAGTGTCTATTATTAATTAGATTTTTTTCTCTAGTTAATTTGGAAATTTATTACCTATTATACTCTAGACACCTTCCTATTTTCCTCAGTCTATAGATAAATGTAGAATGACTAACATGACTAAACACTTACTGAATTAAACACATATATATGTGTATAAATAAATTAATTCTTTGAGAATTTTATGCAGTGTGTTTTGAAAACATTTTATTAATTTTTGCATATGATATATTTTTGGTCATATTTCTTTTCCTTGTTTAACTCCTCCCAGACCCTTCCCATTTCCATATCCACCAATTTATTCTTTTTCTTTGAAAATCAGAAACAAAAAATACCCAAACAAAAAGTCAGACTTTGTTTTGTGTTGATCAACAATCCCTGGACATTGAGCTATCCCTATAGTATGATTATATATCTAGAAATACTTCATTGGAGAAAACTGATTTTTCATTAACTAATCAAAATTAGTATTAATTAAAAATAGCTTCTTAGTTAGGGGTGAGACTTAGTGTCCACTTTCCCCTTTCCTTGCTGGCATTTTGTCTGTTTTGAGCCTTGGTCTTTGGTATGTTGTAACAGTCTCTGTGAGTTCATGTGTTTATCAGTCCTGTTGTTTCATGAAGACATTGCTTCCTTGGAATCATCCACAATGTCTGACACTGACACTATTTCTGTCTCCTCTTCACATAGATTTCTGAGAGTTCAGAGAAATGATGTGATAAAGACATACTATTTATGAATGAGTACTTCTAAATTTCTCACTCTCTATACATTAGTCAGTTGTGGGTCTCTATGCTAATTACCACATACTACAAGAAGTTTCTCTGATGAGAACTGAGCAAAATGCACTGATCTATGTGTTTAACAATAATGTCATCAGGAGTAATTTTATTGCTTTGTTCCTTTAGCAGCAGAAAAAATAGCGGTAAGTTTTCCCTTAGGGCCATGAACTATCTAATTTTAAATTCTTGGCCACTTTAGTGCTGTCAAAAATGGGTTCTATCAATGAAGTGTGTCTTAAGTCCATTCAAAGATTGGTTGTCTTTTACCATAATATTTGTCTTTATGTTATATATGTATATCTTACAAACAGGTCACAGGTTTATAGGTCACAGGGTTTGTAGCTGAATAATATTGATGATTGCTTTTCTCTTTTGGCATCAGGCAAAGTATCTTACAGCATCATGAATACTAGCCAGTACTGATGAAGCTTGGAGTTTGGCACCATCTCAATTTCTCCATATTCTATGATGTTTGTAAGTCATGTCTTCATCAATAGGGCCTTACTATCAGGTTATAGAGAATAACCAATAGCCTTATCAATAGCCTGTGTTATTTTGGAGGTCTATGGACCCCTTTGACCAATGACTGTTTAGTTGTAACTATTTCCTGAGATTTTACTTAGTGACAAGACATGTCTAGATAAGAGTATTGTCTTTCCCATTATAAAGTAATTACATTTAAATTCCTTTCATATTTGTGTACATTTTAGGAAGCTTCTATAGTAGTAGGTTTCCAATTTAATCCTCCTAGTTTTCCTTTTATCTCTTTATAACACTATAATGTATTTTTACCTTCTTTGGAAGATTAACTTTACTGATCCCATATTAGCTATATAATCATGGTTATTTGCATTGAAACACATTTATATTTAACTCAAAACTAGTATCTACATATTAGAGAAAACATAACAATATACATCTTTTTGTGTCTGGAATACCTCACTTAGGATTATTATTTCTATCTCTACCTGTTTACTTGCAAATTTAATAATTTCATTTTTCTTAGCAGCTGAATAATATTCAATTGTATAAATTTAATATATTTTTATATCATATCTACTTCCCACTGCTCCTCATAACTCTTCCATATCTACCACTACCACCTTTGTGTACCTTTAAACATTTTATAGCCCACTGACTTTAATTTATGATGTTTATGTACTGGATGTGGTGCTATTTATTGGCGTTTGGTCAATGTGCTGGATACCATACTCTTAAAATAAACTCTTTATCCTTTAGAAACCATCAGCTATTCACTTCTTGGTTAGTGGTAGAGGACTGTAAATCTTTTCACACCTTGGAGAGCATCCTCATACATCCTGGTCAGTTACAGCTTTATTTCTTTATGTTCTATGATCAATATATGTGATTTCTTTAGCACTAGGGTTGTATCATAATATTATGGTGGTAACCAAAAGCAATGGCAATAGCCATCTGCAGTTCTCCAGAAAACTTGTGGCTAAAAGTTAGAGGTATCTGACACATGACATGGGAATTTCTATTTATCAACATAAAGCTTCTGGGAAGACAAGATACCTTGCATATGGCAATTTCAATTAAATCCTCTTATATGAAAAAGTATGAAGCTTATAATATGTCAGAATTCTATATGGGTTCCTCCCAAATCTTTAGTGTTCCTCTTCTCAGCCCTCCTCTGCTCTCCATTCTCATACCACTCCTCCATTTCTTCTCCAAATCTCCTATGTGGTACTGTCCTTGCACTCTTAAGATCTCATATATGGACCTTCGCATCACATTTTTAGATTTGTGTATTTGAGTAACTGTGAAATCTGAGAAACTAAAATGGGACCATTTTTTAGAGGGAAGGAATTAAATACTTTTAAACTTTATAAGGAGGTATAGTTATTACCAGTTTACAGACAAGGAAATTGAAGAACAGAAATAAACTTGAAGATATGAGTGAATGGTCAGTGCTAGTTAGAATTTGAACTTATTCACATAGTAGTTAAGAAAGACCGTTCAGTTTAGACCTCTCCTGCTGCACTGTATCTCCATTTTACCCCTCTAAATACCCTCTATACCATAATTGGCTTTAAAATAATAAACATTGCATAAATATATAAATATAGTGGCCTGATAATTTCCATGATATATTCATGATATTGTGTTTTGAGAACTTATGTTTTCTTTTAATCACTCTGAGAAGAAAACATTTACTATTTTGTCAATATGGTAGCACTATGACTGAAATTTTAAACATTTCTTTATAATCAGAATGAGAGCTTTCTATTGAAAGAAAGCTCTCAGCCTATTTTTCAAGGCTAAAATAAATCCATTTTTATTTAAATAATACTTATGATCCTCCTATTCATTTGTCCTTGACCCTCCATACACAACTACTTCTATTCATATGAGAAGAGAATACCTAGTAGTCTCTATGTAAAGTGAAGAGTGTCTCTAATGATATACAAGCCAACTTTATTTACTATTTCATTTATTTTCATCAAAATAGGTTTTAAAAATATCTTCTGTCCTGATAAAAATTTCACACTGAAGAACTGAAATTATTAAAGACTGATGCATGTCTTCCATCAAGAAAAATTGGGGGACCGGTGCTCTCTGTGGCGTCCCAGCACACTCTGGAGCAGGGGCCAGCTGAACTCTGCACCTGGCCACACCCACAGCTCCTGCTGCTGAGGGAATCTGCAAGGATCCCTACTGCGACCCCAAACTGAGTGAACTGAGCAAACCAACTGCAGGGGTCTCTGAAAGACAGAATCAAACCCTGACCAGAGAGGTGACAGGAGACACACAAACCAAAGTGCCACAACTGACCAGGACCCATCTAATCGTGAACCACTGAAGCCATGGGCAAACGTCAGTGCAAGAAATTACATAATAATACAAAGGGCAATATGGTAACTCCAG
>PVIH01031780.1:0-10411 GCA_004025045.1 Sigmodon hispidus | reverse complement strand
CCAGTGAGGGGCTGGGGTGTGGCTCAGTGGTAGAGCCCCTGCCTAGAATCCCCCAGTGAGGGGCTGGGGTGTGGCTCAGTGGTAGAGCCCCTGCCTAGAATCCCCCAGTGAGGGGCTGGGGTGTGGCTCAGTGGTAGAGAGCTCACTGAGGAGTGTCTGTCATTTGAATACGCGTGTGTTTTCTGTATCTGTGACTGTGTGAGTGTGTTTGTGCCTTTCTCTGTGTAGATGTGTCTGCCTGCCTTTTTTTTTTCATCTTTCAAATCCTTCAGTATTTCTCTTTCAACCTGCACTAACCATTTCCGTGTGGACCTCACCCTGGATAGAGGGGACCAAATCCACACTACAGCTTTCCCAGCAGGCAGTAGGCAGGAGAGCTGAGCCTCGGCAGGGGCTGCCTGGAATCTGGTGGCAGTGGGTATGGGGAGGGGGTTGCTTATGTCCAGATTTACATTCCGCCCTTCCCCTCCTCTTCTAGGGTCGCAGACGAACCTGAGAGAATCGGGGGACCTGAGGTCACAAGGTAAGTGTGCTCCCCACCTTCCTGCCTGCACACACCCTTTCTATGGCCATCTCATGATCTAAAAGCCAACTTGCTAGACTATTCCGAGACCCCTCCAGCTGTGCTCATTTCACCATATCCTGTCTTTGCGTCTTCCCATGGCTGGCATTGTTTTGAGCCTTGTCCCACCTGAAGCCCAAGGTCTCTCCAATATTAGCATCTCTTTTTTATTATCTGCATCTTCTATCCACTACCTGTAGGATGTAGGCAAATCCAGCCATGAAATACCTAAGTATCCATGCAGACCCAGTCTGTAAATACTTTTGAAAACCTTTCTCAGTCACTCCTACTGGGTTCTGTCAAAAGAAGCCACAGCCTCTGTAGAAACAAATATATATCACTATGTCAAAATAAAACTAGTATTATATCCATGTGCCTGGAGTCACACAGGCCTACCAATCCCAGAACCTTGAAGGCTAAGGCAGGAAGATTGCAATTTCAAAGCCTGCCAAGGTTACAGAGAGTTCAAGGCCAGCCTTGGGCAAATTAGTAAGATCCTGTGTCAGATCTGGGGGTTGGTTGCTGAGATAATGTTCAGTGGTAGAGCCCCTGCCTAGAATCCCCCAGTGAGAGGCTGGAGTGTGACTCAGTGGTAGAGCCCCTGCCTAGAATCCCCCAGTGAGGGGCTGGGGTATGGATCACTAGTGAATGCTTACCCAGCCTGCCAGACACCCTGGACTCCAACCCCTACAATAAGAAAAATAAATTTGTACAGTTATATTCCAATAAAACTTTTTTTTTTACAAAAGCAGGCAATTTGCTTCACCCGCCTTAGTTTGACATAGTCCAGAATCCTCCAGGATGTCTTGTTGGCTAGGTATGGGTGACATGTCTATCTGTAAACCAATGCCTATGGCTAGAAGGGTTCAGAGCTCTGATTCGTCAGCTTTGGCCATATACTCATACACTTATTAACCAAAACATTGACTATCCCAAACCAAAGAGAGATAAGAGGATCCTTCTTTGCTAGAAGATACCACCAGGGATGTGTAGCCGGAAGTTTTCTATCCCATCCCGGCCCCTCGATCTGGACAAAGCTCATGGTCTTATAGCTGCTTTTAAATAAATCACTCGGGGGCTGGAGAGATGGCTCAGTGGTTAAGAGCGCCGTCTGCTCTTCCAGAGGACCCGGGTTCGATTCCCAGCACCCACATGGCAGCTAACAACTGTCTGTAGTTCCAGTTCAAGGCAAATAAATAAATAAATAAAATAAAGTTTAAATAAATCACTCAGAGGCTAATCTTTTTTTTTTTTTTTTTTTTTTTTAAACTTCTTTCTTTATTTATTTATTTGTCTTGGTGTCTTGCCTGGAACTACAGACAGTTGTTAGCTGCCATGTGGGTGCTGGGAATCGAACCCGGGTCCTCTGGAAGAGCAGACAGTGCTCTTAACCGCTGAGCCACCTCTCCAGCCCCTCAGAGGCTAATCTTAATTACAAAATGTTTGTCCTATGGCTCATTCCCAACTTTTATTAATCTATGTTTTGTCATGTGGCTACATGTCTTCACTTGTGCCTGTTACACCTTTCTTTTGGGTGGCAGCCTGCAGTGTCTCTCTGACTTTTATCTATCCTTGAATTTCCCACCTGCCTCTACGCTGCCTTGCAATAGGCCAAAACAGTTTTATTAACTAATGGCAATAAAGCATATCCACAGTGTACAGAAAGACATCCAACATCAGGAATGCCATTCCATGGCTCAGGAGGCTGATGCCAGCATGGGCTACACAGTGAGATCATGTCTCAAAAGAATAAAATGTAGCCAGGCATGGTCACACATTCCTTTAATCCCAGCACTTAGGAGGCAGAAGCAGGTGGCTCTCTGTGAGTTTGAGGCCAACTTGGTCTACAGAGTGAGACCACCTTAACCCGTGGGCTGAGTGAGGATGTTGGTCCCTTATGGAGATAACTGTTACTACCAGGAAAAGGATATTGGCTAGGATTCAGGCTCGGCAGCACAGGGTCTCCAAAACCACACAAACTCCTCCCCGAAAACATGTCACAAGTAACATGGTTTACTTGTCCTCTGAATCCATTTCTTACAAATTCTGTCCCTTAGAGACCAGCATCTTCTGCCCTATGTTGTTGCTGCTGTGGGTCCCAGATCCACATAGTCCTGTGAAGGAGATGACGGGAATTTCACTCTTTCCACCCATAAGATGGTGTGGGGGGTGCTTAGCTGCAAGGGAGTCTGAGAAGTAAAATCTTCAGTGATACTTTTGTGTCCCTGTGTGGGTGGGGGTGGGAATGCATGCCCCCTCCTCTCCCCTGTCTAATATCTCTTGCCCCTTTCCTCAGTTGCCATCTACCTTGGGATAAAGCGGAAACCGCCCCCAGGCTGCTCCGATTCCCCTGGAGTGTGAAGCTGACCAGCTCTCGTCCTCCTGAGGCCCTGATGGCTGCCCTGCGACAAGCCACGGCAGCTGCCCGCTGCAGGTGCCGCCAGCCGCAGCCCTTCCTGCTGGCCTGCCTGCACGGGGGTGCGGGCGGGCCCGAGCCCCTGTCCCATTTCGAAGTAGAGGTGTGCCAGCTGCCCCGGCCCGGCCTCAGGGGCGTCCTCTTCCGCCGAGTTGCGGGCACCGCCCTGGCCTTCCGCACCCTCGTCACCCGCATCTCCAACGACCTCGAACTCTGAGCCACCACCACCAATGCCGCCACCATCACAGCCTGGGTCCCTTTCTCTTCCTCTGGTCTCTTTCATTTCCCCAAGAGAGGAAGAGGAGAGAGAAGGAGGGACCCCGTATCTTGACCTCAGTTTCCCCGGATTAGATTGGCGGACAGAGACAGTGCTCTTGGCTATCGTGGGGACACATGACATGATAAGATGAGAAGGCTCTGCAGGGGGAGGCTGGGACCCTCCTGGGGCTTCCGATGCCCCCCCCCACCTTGCTCTGCTGCAGGGAACCCGAGGAGACTTTGAGGACAGGAGTGAAAAGGGAAACTGAGGAAATTCTCCCGTTCAGGGAGACCTGCTAGGCAAAAATGACTGGAGACAGAACTTGGGGAGTGGAGGGGCCACAGGCAGAAACTTTCCCCCTCGCTCCCCTTTAAGGTCGAACTCCCTTCCTGCCCCAGGCTGGCGCGGGGCACTTTGTACAAATCCCTGTATATACTCCTGTCCGTCTGCAGAGGTTTCTCGGGGAGCTGCTGCTGCTGTCACCTCCGGTTTTTAAGTTATTGTCCACTCCCTTCTGTCAGCTCCTCATCTGCAGCCTGTTACCCAATAAATAGTAGGAGAGTCTTTCTGCTCCCCCTCCCAAATCCTCCCTGGCCGGCCTGGGGCTTTTCTTCCCAGCCCTTGGCCTGCAGGTGAGCCAGGGAGCTGGAGGGGACCCCAACCTGTGGGGTTCTGCTTGCTGAGCCTTGGTTATCTCGTATGCAGAATGGGCGCAATAGGGTTGGAGGGTCTGGGATGACCGGAAGAGGGCAGAACGGAACTCCTCCTCGGGAGGCCCCAGCAGTCTGTCAAACCCTCCTGGACACCCGCTCCCCTCTGCCATATTACACTGGACTCAAAGCCTCTTCTTATCCAGTAATACATATGTATTCAATAAACACTCGGTGACCTGGTGCCCACCCCACGCTAGGCCCAGTTCCAGACATGAGTACAGAGCCCGTCTATGGGGGAGGCGCCGGATGGAACCAGAACCCAGGACAGCCCAGAGGAAAAAGGGTTTGGGAAGAAATTCCCTGGGTTGTAGCTGTGGCTCATTCGATACAGTGCTTGTCTAGTGAAGTCCCAAATTCCGTTCTTATTATGCAAAAAAAAAAAAATCACTGTATTGTCTTGAACAGTGGTGGGTCACACCTTTAATCCCAGCGCGGGAGGCAGAGGCAGGTGGATCTCAATGAGTTGGAGGCCAGCCTGGTCTACAGAGTGAGTTCCAGGACAGCCAGGGCTACAGAGAGAAACTCTGTCTGGAAAACATACAAAAAAATCAGTGGGTGTGTGTCCTGTAGCCCCAGCATGTAGGAGGTAGAGGCAGGGGAAGGGCTATCCTGGGACACATGAAACACACACAAATGTTTTATGAATAGAAATTGAGCAGCCTTTGGCTTTGCCCTGGGGGCCTAAACTAAACCCTGCCAGGCATCCACCAAATCAGCTGAAGTGTTTGTTTTCTTTTGACAGTTAAAAACATCAGGCTTGCCTCACTATGTAGCCCAGGCTAGCCTTAACTCGCAGAAAGTTCTGCCTGAGTTACAGGCACTGCCCTGGCCTTCTGAACCGTTGTCACCCGCATCTCTGCGCCCTGTCTTCGGTGGGGACAGCCCAAGCTCTGCCTTCATAGGACCTGCATTCCAGAAGAGGGCTATCTGGGTTATTTATTTTTTTTCAAGGGCAGGAGGGAGCCACGGTTAGACGGTCAACATGGCAAAAGTCTGGGTGCTGTGTGGGTGGGGGAGGGGACGGGGTGGGTCAGCGGGTGGATGCTGAGAGAGGGCTCTGGAGGCAAAGCAGACATGGGACCGACAGAGACTGAGTTCATCCCCAGTAATGGCTGTGAGTGCTAATCGGTGGTGGCACACGTCTTTAACCATGGTGCTCAGGAAACAGAGGGGGGTGGATCTCTGACTTGGAGGCCAGCCTCGTCTACAGGGCAAGTTCCAGGACAGCCAGGGCTACTCAGAAAGACTCTGTCTTGAGAAAAAAAAAAAATAATAATAATAATTGCAGTAAGTGGATCTGGGAGCAGCAGTAATAATAATATAATGGCGTGAATAGATCTGGGATCGGCAGTGAGGTTTGTAAACAAAGCTGATGTTGCCCAGGACAACAGTCCAGTATCTGGCAGACTGCCACCTAACCTTTATCTCAGACATCCTGTGAAGTCTTGGGGACAAAGCCCTGAACTTCAGTGAGGCTGAAGGCAGGACGTGTTTCTTGATTTCTAATAACTTTATTTAATTTTTTGAAGATTTAATTGTATTGTGTGCCTCTGCGTGAGTTTATTTGTGCTGTGTGCACACAGGTGCCAGAGGAGGGTGTTGGATCCTCTGGCTGGAGTTATGGGGAGTTGTGAGTGCTGAACCTGTGTCCTCTGCTGGATCCGCCGTGTACCCGACTGCAGAGCCACTTTTTATTGTTTTTGTTTGTTGTTTTGCAAGGCAGAGTTTCTCTGTGTAGCTCTGGCTATCCTAGAACTCACTCTGTAGACCAGGCTGGCCTCAAACTCACAGAGATTTGCCTGCTTCTGCCTCCCAAGTGCTGGGATTAAAGATGTGGGCCACCACCACCTGGTGAGGCATCTTTCTCTAACACCCGGGCTTGCTATTTATCTCTAGCTGTCCTTGGACTTTTGGCAATCCTCCTGCCTCAGCCTTTCGAGTTTTGGGACTACAGGGTATGGCTACTGTGGGCTCTCAACCTGTTTCCTTTTGTTTGAGAGAGTCTCTGTGTAGCTGCAGTGGCTACATTTTGGTTTATTTTTTCAGCAGGATTTCATGCAGCCCAGACTAATTTCAAAGCTATGTAGTCGAGACTGGCTTTGAACTCTTGATCCTCCACCTCCCAAATTCCGGAATCATAAGTATAGATAGGGCTTTCACTATGTAGACCAGGCTAGCCTCAAAATCACAGAGATCCAGCTGCGTCTACCTCCTAACTGCTGGGTCTTAGGGGGTGAGCAGCCATGCTTGGCAGTAAGTAACTTCTGTTACCTACCCCACTCAGTTAAAAAAGTTGGCTTCCCACATGCCTTCTGGCTCAAAGATTCCCAACCCTACCAACTCTAAGAACTTCCTAATGAGGGTCCAACCAACACCCTCCACCTGGAGGCAGAAACTTGGGCAAAGACATGTAATGGCTGAGCATGGAGAGAAAGAGTCAAAGGTCACTTAGCAGAGGTTTGCCTGGCATGCAAGAAGCCCTGGTTGAGGTCCCCAGCACAAGCATGGTGGCTCACACTGGTAATCCCAGCATTCAGGGGCTGGAAACCGAAGTAGAAATTCAGATCAACTGGGTGTGGCAGCGCACAACTTTGATCCTGGGACTTGAAGGCAGAGGGTGACATCTCTTAGTTCAAGACTAGCCTGGTCTACATAGACTTTGTCTTTAAAACAGAACAACAAGAATTCCAAGGTTATTCTTGGCTCCATAGTGAGTTGAAGGCCAACCTGGGCTACAAGAGCGACGACCACAGAAGGGAATTGTGGAGGGGTTTTTAATTATTCCACTTTATGTATTGTGTATATGTTGCGGAAGGGAACACCTTTGTCAAGACAACTCAGTTTGGGGAGTTGTCTCTTTTCTTCCATCTTGACGCAGGTTCTGGGATCAAACTTCATCATCAGGCTGGTACAATAAGTTGCCTCTCCTGACTACCAGCTAAGCTGGGTATGGTGCGTCTGCTTTGTCATCCGGGATTCAGGAGGCTGAGGCAGGAGGTTAATGCAAGTTTGAGGCCAGCCTAGGCTACATAATAAGTGCATTAACACACACGCACACGCACTCACGCCAAGCATGGCAGTGCACTCCTCTAACCTCAGAACTTGGAAAGTTTAAGCAAGGCTATCCTCAGCTACATAGGGAATTCGAAGCCAGCCTTAGCTGCATAAGAAGCTGTCTCAAAACAGCAACAAAAACCTGGCAGCTAGAGACAGCCGAAGTCAGAACAGACTGGAAACCAGTGAGGCTCGTAAGATGAAAGCCACAGTGGCTAGATGCCGAAGTCCCCGCTCCCTCTCCCTCAGTAGCTGCCACACACAAAGCTAAGGCCACCACAGACTTTTATTTAAGGCTGGGCATGGGGAAGCAGCCTGCAAAGCGGAGCTCCAGCTGGTGGGCGGGGCTCCGGGGAGGCTGCTTCTCATTGGCCAGAAGCCCACTGATTGGACTTCCTTGGGGGCGGGGCTCCAGATGCACACCGCAGGCGGGTGAGCTCTGCGCTGCGTCTACTTCTGTGCTGGGATCATGTCGTCGATGGCCTGGCCTTTTTCCAACTTCTTCTCCATTTCCACCATAAGCTTCACGCCATCCACCACCAGCTGCACCTGTTCAACCTCGGATGAGCCCAGCCGATCGGCGTTGGAGATGTCGAACACGGCGCCCACGGCAGCCGTGTCCACGCCACCTGCGCGGGAGCACAAAACAGAGGTGTAGGGATGCCCCTGTGCCCAACTGCAAACGCTTCGGGAACTCGCTGGACACAGGTTACTCACTCTCAGTACTGGGAACCACATGCCTGAATTTTATGGTGAGATCCTCGTTCAACCATCCAACATGAAATTTGTTTGGAAAAGGTTAAGATACTTAGTGCCAAGCCTGATGTCCTGAGTTCAATTCCCAGGACCCGCATGATAGAAAGAAAGAACTGACTCGCTACTTCTGCACAGGGTCGTGAAATGGGAGTGCCCTCCCTCACACAGATAAATTTAATTTTAAAAATATGCCAGTCGTGGCGATACATACTTTAATCCCAGCAGAGGCGGAGGCAGAAGGATCTCTGTGAGTTCAAGACCAGCCTGTAAGTTCTGAGCCATAGAGAGACTCTGACTTTGAGGGTTTGAGGCCAGCCCGATTTAAGACCAACCACAGCTCCAAAGTGAGACTGTGTGCGTGCAAGAGGGAGGGACTCGCAGGAATGCTCCCTCCCCAGATGCCGCGGGACGGGCTGTACCTGTGCCACGCTTTTGCAGACGCAAGCGGGTGAGAATCTCCTCGAACTTGGCATGCTTGCTTAGGTTTGCCAGCTTCACATGCACGCCTCCGCGCAGCCCGGTGCCCAGGTTGGAGGGGCAGGTGAGCACGTAGCCCAGATGCTCGTTCCACATGAAGGGGTGACCAGCCTTCTTGAAGATCTCCTCAATCTGGGGAGGAGAGAAATCACTGGGGGTTGGGCTCCAAATGAGCAGCCTGCCAGGAGGTTTCTGAGGGACCAGGTGTTAGGATGAAGGTGAGGATGGGGTGAGTGCCCAAGGGGTTGGAGTGGAGAACCAACCCGGAGGAGCATTGGAGAGAGGTCTATGGCAAAGATGGGGGCAAGCTTCAGACCCTGGGATGGAGCTTAGATTGGGGGGGGGGGCTTCAAAAATGGGTGAGGTGGCTCCTAAAAGGGGAGGCTCAGGCTAGGGCTGGGATTGGAAAGTTGGCAGGATGGGTTAGGGGTGTCCGAGTGTGGGGAAGGGTTGGGACCTTGTGGAGATAGTTGGGTAGAATTAGAGCAGAGAGCTTGCTCGCTCGCTCTCTCTCTCTCTCTCTCTCTCTCTCTCTCTCTCTCTCTGTGTGTGTGTGTGTGTGTGTGTGTGTGTGTGTGTGTGTGTAAGAGGCAGAAATTAGAAAGTGGGTAGGGGAAGCGGGAGGGAGGATTAACACATGTTGGAAGGAATCTTGGGAACTGATGGTTTGGAAGGGCAGGGCCTGGTCTAGGAAGGGGCGTGGCTTTACAAGTAAATCAGGATTGAGTGACAGGCCAGCCAGGACACCTACCTTCTGCAGGCCCACGCAGAAGCGGCGGAACACCTCCTTCATGTTGCCCCCCTTCTCCATGGAGATCACGCGGAGGTGGTCCTCCTCGTTCACCCACACCAGAAAACTTTTATTGTCATTGTGCCTACGAGGGGGGAAGAAGTCAGCAGGAAAAGTAAATACATTCCTTTGTCCAAACACAGTCCCTTCCTATGGGCACTGGCGGATGTGAATGAGTTGCACCGGGTTCCCAGTCTGCAAAACTTCAGTCTCTTCACCTTGGCACCCAAAGGCCGAGGCAGGACGATCTGGAGTGTAAAGCCAGCCTGGGCAACAGAGTGAGTTCGAGGCCAGCGTGGGATACAGTGGCACTATACCTCCTGTGACCGCAAGCTCATATCGACAATGTTTATCCATCCTGACCCCAAGCATCGCACCATTTTGAGATTTCAACCATCTTCAGTTTTTTAAAATAATTATTTGAATTAGTATATATATATATATTTTTTTAATTCAGAAAGAGGGTCGTGGTGTGTTGCCCAGGCTGCTTTTGAAATGGTAGTTCACTTGCTTCAGCCTCCGCAGTGGATGGTTACAGGCTTGCATCACCAAACCTGGTATTATTATTATTATTATTACTGCTATTATTATATTTTCATATGCATATTTTGTTGAGCAATTGATTTTTTATTTATTTCATGTACTTCAAGTTATTCTTTTTTTAAAAAAAAACTTTATTTATTTATTTATTTGCCTTGGTGTTTGCCTGGAACTGGAACTACAGACAGTTGTTAGCTGCCATGTGGGTGCTGGGAATCGAACCCGGGTCCTCTGGAAGAGCAGACGGTGCTCTTAACCGCTGAGCCATCTCTCCAGCCCCTCAAGTTATTCTTTTTATATAAGAAGTTCTTTCTCCCATACCCACCGCTGCTCCCCCTCCCTTACCCCCCTCCTCCCAGTCCTCCCTCAGCCTCTCCCCACCCCATCCCTCTAGTCATTCCCCTTTGCAATGATTTTTGTAAAGATGGTCTTTGTGAGCACTGACTGTCCTTCTGGAGGACCTGAGTTCGATTCCCAGCATCCACTTGGCAGATAACAACTGTCTGTAATTCCAAGATCTGACACCCCTACACAGTTATACATGCAGGCAAAACACCAAATCATATAAAACAAAAATAAATATTTTAAAAAATGGTCTTTGTTGACCAGAATGGTTTCTGCCATCAAGTAATCTTCCAGCCTCAGGCCCCTGGAGTAGCTGTTGCTATAGGAATGTATGGTCCGTACACCAAATAACAGAGCTGGGATTTGAACTGAGGGAGTTGTTCAAGTATAAACATATTATTTTGTTTTCTTTGCCATATTTAGGATTAAACCTGAGTCTATGCCAATCAGATGCTCTACCACTGAGCCACACCCCAGCCCCTCACTGGGGGATTCTAGG